>JAHTLZ010000202.1:593995-616664 GCA_023846285.1 Phrynocephalus versicolor | reverse complement strand
CTGCGCAGTGTGCAATGATGGGCTGGCCCAGTGGCCTGGCCAGCCATGTGGGAGGGGACGACCATGCAAATTTTTGGAGCCATCTCACCAATCGCATGGCCACTTGGCCACTGAGACTTCTGGGATGTGCCAAAAAGCCCCCTAAAACTTGCCCTAGCCCCCTAACCCGCTAACCCTAATCCTTGACTCCTTACCCATACGTCACAGACTGTCTTCTTAGTGGGTCAGAGAGGCACCCAGAGGTGCAATCCAATAGCCCACCATAACCTTACCCGTCATTAGCCTAACCCTAGCCCTAACCCTAATCCACCTTAGCCCATAGCCAGATCGACTTGCATTGCACTACACACGCAAGTACGATTCCCTTCTGTGGGATGTGATGGCAGGTGCGACCCACTCGGATCAGGTGCTTGAGCAGGTGCAGTGGCACCGCCTGGCCTGGCGACACGCAGGTCTCGCTCTGCCTGCAAATGGCATGCATAACCATATGGTTGTGCATGCCATTTTGCAGCAGCAGCAGGTGAGAATGGGAGACCCCCATGTTGAGGGGTCTCTTGGAGCCTGCTGCTGCTGTCCCTTCCTTTATAGCGGGCCAGCGGAGGCACCCACCCCACAGAGGTGCCTCCAGGAGCCCGCTACCCCCCCCAAAAAACCAGTATAACGATAACGAAAAAAACGAAAAACGAAACGACTAATTTTTTCCGATTTTTCGCGAAAACGGAAACGAAACGACTCGGACCCTAGCCGAAAAAGAAAACGAAAACGAAGTTTTTTTCCTGAGTCGTGCCCATCTCTAGTTACCAGTTGTCGCCCAAGCCCAATTCAAAGTGCTTTTTTGGCATATAAAGCCCCAAATAGCTTAAGACCTAGATACCCTGAAGGACTTTCTCCTTCCATATGAACCTAGCTGGCAATTAAGATCTAGCCAGGGAGCCCTCCTGAGAGAGCTATCCCTCAAGGAGGTGAAAGGGATGGCTTGTAGGTCTTAGGGCCTTTTTGGCAGCTGCCCCCAGGCTATGGAATGCCCTCCCAAGTGAGACCCGCCTGGCGCCAACGTTGATGACATTTCGGCATCAGGTAAAAACCTTCCTGTTTCTGAAGTGTTTTAACTGACATAACATAGATTGCAGGTCCTGGTGGCAATTTTAGTGTTTTGTGTTTTGTGTTTTAACATTTTAACTATCTTAACTGTTCATTTTAATTGTAAGCCACCCAGAGACCTTTGGGTAGTGGGTGGCACATAAGTTGTATAAATAAATAAAGGAACTTAAAGATGAAACTGGGGATGTCCTAGCCAAAATATATAATATTTCCCTCAAATCAGGCTTTGTGCCTGATGACTGAAAGGTAGTGAATATAACACCAATCTTCAAAAAATGATTCAGAGGTGATCCAGGAAATTACTGGCTGGCCAGTTTGACATGTGTTCCAGGTAAAGTGATTGAAACCATCCTGATTGATAAAGTTAATAGGCACATAGAAGAGAAGGTGCTGCTGAAGGAGAACCAACATGGCTTCTGCAAGGGCAGATCATGCCTCACTAAACTGTTGGAATTTTTTCAGTGTCAACAAGCATGTGGATAAGGGAGATCCAGTTGACATTGTTTATCTGGACTTTCAGAAGGCTTTTGACAAGGTCCCGCACCAAAGGCTCTTGAATAACCTTGCCAGTCATGGAATCAAGGGACAGGACTTGTCCTGCATCAGCAACTTGCTAAGGGACAGGAAACAGAAGGTAGCACTAAAAGGACACTTCTCCAAGTGGAGGAGGTAAAGAGTGGGGTCCCCCAGGGTTCATTACTGGGACCCCTGCTTTTCAACCTCTTCATTAATTATCTAGAAGGAGTAAATAACAAGATAGCCAAATTTGCCAACAGCATTAAATTATACAGGGTATTAAAAACTGAGAGAGACTGTAAGGAGCTCCAGAGGGATCTCTTGACACTGGGGGAGTGGGCAAACCAATAGCAAATGAGCTTCAACATTAGCAAGTGCAGAGTGATGCATGTTGGGGCAAAAAAAACCAAAACCCAATTACATTTATAAACTGATGGGGTCTGAACTCTCTGCAACAAACCAGGAAAGGGACCTTGGTGTCCTGGTGGATATCTCAATGAAGGTGTCAACCCAGTGTGCTGCAGCAGTGAAAAAAAGCAAACTCAATACTCATTAGGAAGAGTATAGAAAATAATGTCATTTTGCCTCTTTAAAAATCTATGGTGAGGCCCCTTCTGGAGTATTGTGCACAGTTCTGGTCACCATACCGCCCAAAGGATATTATTGAAATGGGAAAAGTGCAGAGGCGGGTAGAGAGTAGGGCTGCACTTAAGCAGCTGACCGGCCACTATCTTCGCGCGATCAGGGATGCTAGAACAGCCTATGTCTCCCTGAGAATTGGCGAGGCCTCGAAACGCCAGGCGGAGTTATTCCAGGTGGTTCGGGACCTCTCCAATCCCAGTCAGCTGAGGCCTCCTCCTAGTGATTTCACTAGTGAGCAATTTGCAGCCCATGTTAGATCCAAAATAGAGTCCATCTGCTCTGATTTGCCCTCCGGTTGCTCTAGTCTATCCCCTGATGTCCCTGGGGTCTCACCACCTCGGTTTCCCCTCCTGGTGGAGTTCAGGCTGGTGTTCCCAGTGGAGGCCTCCAGACCTATGGCTGTTGACGGCCGGTGGCTACCCCTTTTGACTCTTGCCCAGTTTGGCTTATCAAATCTGCCGAAGGGAACATGCCGGAGTGGGTTTCGGCTATTGCCATGGCCTCATTCAGGGAGGAATTATTTCCTTCCTGTCTGAAGGAGACCGTGGTGAAGCCCACTCTAAAAAAGCTCGGCATGGCGTCGGACGATTTATCCAGCTATCGTCCGTTTGCCATTGTCCCCTTTCTGGGCAAGGTAATCGAGAGGGTGGCTGATGTCCGGCTCCAGTTGTACCTGGAGGAAAATCGAATCCTGGATCCCTTCCAGTCTGGGTTCAGGCCACTTCGTGGGATTGAGACTGCCCTGGTCACTCTGCAGGATGACCTCCTCAGGGAGGCCGACAGGGGGTGCTCTACCCTGCTGGTTCTCCTTGATCTGTCAGCTGCCTTTGATACCATCGACCATGGTAACCTGCTGGTCCGGCTTGCTGAGGCGGGAATTGGGGGTCTTGCTTTGTCCTGGCTCCATTCCTTCCTTGGCGATCGGTCTCAGCGGGTTCAGCTGGGTGATGATTTGTCGGCTCCTTGGACTCTCCCTTGTGGGGTGCCCCAGGGATCGGCAATCTCACCCATGCTGTTCAATGTTTACATGAGGCCGCTGGTGGAGGTCATCAGGAGATTTGGAGTCTGCTGTCACCAGTACGCTGATGACACGCAACTCTATCTCTCCTTTTCGTCTTCTGCAGTGGAGGCAGTATGCTCCCTCGACTTGTGCCTGGAGGCAGTTCTGCAATGGACCAGGACTAACCGGCTCAAGCTGAATCCAGAGAAGACGGAGGTTCTGTTCTTTGGGGCACCCTCGTCTGGGTACAATGGGCCCCTCCCTAAGCTGGGGGGTGTTTCCCTCCAGCCTACGGACAGGGCGAGGAATCTGGACGTGGTCCTGGACTCAGCCCTCTCCCTGGAAGCCCAGGTGATGGAAGTCTCCAGGGCCGCTTTTATCCACCTCCGCAGGATTGCCCAGATCCGACAGTACCTTGATGAGTCATCCCTAAGGACAGTCGTGCAGGCCCTAGTTATTTCGAGGATTGACTATTGCAATGCCCTCTACGTGGGGTTGCCCTTAACTCTTCTCCGGAGGCTACAGCCGGTGCAGAATGTGGCGGCCAGACTGGTGGTGGGTGCTCGTAGATTTGAGCACATCACCCCAGTTCTGGCCCGCCTGCATTGGCTTCCCGTTGTCCTCCGGATAAGGTTCAAGGTCCTGGTTTTGATTTTCAAAGCCCTCCACAGCTTGGGACCAGAGTACTTGACAGAACGTATCTCTCAGAGATCAACTGGGTCCAGACCCACGAGATTGGCGCAGGCGCGCTCACTGAGGGTGGCCACCCCCAGAGAGGCGCGGAAATCACGTACACGTGACCGCGCCTTCTCTGTAGTGGGCCCCACGTTGTGGAACCACCTCCCCAGTGAGCTGCGCCTAGCAGAGTCCCTGCCTGCCTTCAAAAAGGCTTTAAAAACTCACCTTTTTAAGGAGGCATGTGGCGACCTTTCTACTTAAGTTCCTTTTTTTGCCACCTGCATCATCCCCTATAGGGCTTGCCTTCCTTCTTTTTTATTGAAATTTGTGGTTTGTTCTCTCTTGTCTTCTTTTTATTGTTAGCCGCCCAGAATTCCTATCTGGAAGATGGGTGGGATACAAGTGTAAATAATAAATAAATAAATAAATAAATAATAACCAGAATGATTAGGGGACTGGAACACCTTCATTACTATCTGAAGCTGCAACAGTTGGGCCTCTTCACTCTTGAATGACAGTGCCGAAGAGGTGACCTGACTGAAGTTTGTAACATCATACACAGTGTGGACAAAGTAGATAAGGAAAAACTGTCTTCCTTATCACACAACACTAGAACTAGTGGGCACTCCATGAAACCTTTGGGTGCTAGATCTCAAACAAATAAGAGAAAGTACTTTTTCACCCAGAGGATCACTGGTCTGTAGAACTCCCTGCCAGAAGAAGTGGTGACAGCTGTCAGCCTTGACAGTTTTAAGAAAGGACTGGACAAGTTCATGGAGAACAAGGGTATATCAATGGCTATCATTATGGATGCCTAAGGACAACCTCCGGGTTGGAGAGATAGGCAGTGTATCTCTCAATGCCATTTGCAGGTGAAGACATCTGCTTGGGAATACCCTGAAGCAAATGGCGAGCCGCTGTGTTAGACAGAATGCTGGATTGGATGGGCTGTGGCCTGTTCCAGGAAGGCTGTTCTTATGTTCTCATGTACTTCTTTTACTACTCCATGCAACAACAACCAATACTGAAAATACAACAAAAACTCATTGAATCACCACCCCCATGCGAGGTTTCCTCCAACCAAGCCACAACCAGTTGGGGCTCACATTCCAAAGACAGTTTTGATTACCCCCACACATCTTGTTTTAATTATTGCTAAACAATCAATTGCGTCTTTTTCACTACCTGAATGAGCAGCCCTTTGAGATACAGAATCATCAAGGGATTGAGTAGGATCCTCAGTTTCCCTATTCTTGTGCTGGTTGTTAAACAGTTAGGAGCTAGAGACCATGGTTGGGAATACCTATTGTTATTTCTTCATGCTTCTGAATCTATCTATCTATATGCTGGCTACCTACTGCACAACTTCAGTGTCAACAATGAAGAAACTGAATAGGGGGAAGATTTTGTGTATCTTGGTTCAATCATCAACCCAAAGGGAGAGAGGCCAAGATCATGTTCTTGTATTTCTCCGACCCTCATACACTGGTGTGAAAGCCGAGCAGGAAGAAAACTGACAGGGGGAAAAAGGACTTTGTTTGAAATACGATGGTGGAGGAGATCTTGGCAGATACCTGGGACTGCCTGAAAGACGAACAACGGGGTCCCAGAGCAGACCAAGGCTGGATAATCTCTGGAGGCCAAAACGATGAAACAGAGGACGTCCTACTTTGGGCCCATCATAAGAAAGCAGGAGGAAAAGAGGAAGGTCAAACCTGAGAGGGAATGATTCTTATAAAGAAGCCACCGGCTTGAGTTCAGGCTGTGGAGGGCAGGACGTGATGGAGAGGTCTCTCATTCAGAGGCTTGCTGCTCTATGTCGGAGGCCATTTGACGGTGCTCAGCGGCAGCAACATCTGCTCCGAAAGGGATTTTTAACAATTTGCTGCTGCACCTTCTTTGCTGCTGCACTTCTCAGCCGATTTAATTCACTCCTGGCTGGATTGTATTGCTTTTTCAATTCTGTTTTAGTAGTGTATCATTTCCTGCTCATGTTTTGTTTTGTTTTCAGTCATCTTGCAAGCTGTCCAGAACATAGGTTTCCAAGACAATAGGGACATAAATAGAAGAAATCAACCACTCACTCACTGAAACTCACTACTTTTTGAGTCAGAGCTTAAAATGGCACCTTTTCTTGTTCCTACTCATAAGAACACAAGGTGAGGAATATGTAGCAGCAACCTAGCATTGGCAGAAATTGAAAAAGTTCAAGGTGTTTTTTGTTTTGTTTTGTTTTGTTTTGTTTGTACAGCAGTGGTCAGACTTGCCCAGAATTGCAAAAACTCTTTCGGTGGTCCCAATCCAGGTAACTGGCATCCACCTTTGCCATTGGATTTGGGCAAAACCAGACCCTCTCTTTGGAGTTTTTGCCAGATGCAAGAGTGGGTGGTTGGTGGATGGTTTTTCAGCGACATCTTTAAAGCAAGTGGAGAAAATGTATTTGTCTCACTAGAAGATACCTTCCAGGTCATTCCTGTTTATCTCCAACATTCTGTTTGCCACATCACCACCCATTCCAAGATTGAAGGTCTCCAGCCTTTTTGAGCACACAGAGGGCTGAGTGTGTGTGTTTTTTTAAAGGAAAAGGTAAGAGCAAGCAGATAGATTGGCTTGAAGCCATATCTCAGAGAAGAGAAACTGGAGCTACACATGGGTAGGCTGCAGGATTTAAAAACATTCTTCATTTAGCAAATAATAGGAGGATGTTTCAGGATGTGGTGGTGGTGGTGGTGGGGGAATGAGACTGAAGAATCATCTCTTTCCAAAAACATTGCCTCATTTCTCAGACACACCTTGTTTGGATCTGAGGGTAATTCTTTTCCCGGACAGAATCCATGGAAAAGATGGTGGGATATTTGCATCTGCATGTATATGTGTCCGTCTGTTTGTGTTTTTTTGTGTGTGTTGTTTTGCCTTGAAATTTGCAAAGCACACAAAGCTGGATCAAGTTCCTGGCAAAGGTACCCTCCCCCCTTTCAGGTGACCAGAAGAGAGACTGTCTTTCTTAAAAGTGACCAGAGGCCAGTTTCTTTCTCAATGGTCCATGATTCTGCCCAGGTTTTTCCCTTCCTTCCTTCCTTCCTTCCTTATATGAATTTCAGGATGTCTCCTGTCCTCCCCCCCTCTCTGGGCTCATCTGACTAGCAAGACCCTTATCGGTCTGAGAAAGTAGGCTTGTCCACAGAGACTTCCATTAAAATATCGCAGTTAAGTCATTAAAGTGCAGCAATGTTTCACCTTCTTGGTTTTTAAATTTGGCCTGATCTGCTATCACAGACTCATGTGGCTACCGCTTCTATAACCCATCTTTCAAATCCTGCTTTCCCAATGCCTATGTCGCCAACTCAAGACAGATCAGCTAAAGAGATTTGGATGCAAAAGGGTCCCTAGAAAGGTTCTCTAGCGTGAATGGAAGAGCTCCTAAGGTTGCTCTCGTGTCTCCTGGTCCAATCAGCTACCTTTCTCCCAGGACCTTTCAGGTAAGGAACTTTCATTTGGCACAACGTTTTCTTTGGGCAGTCGAATGAAAAACTTGATGCAATTTCACAAAATATGTGACTCCTCCAAGGTGCCAGAGGAGTCTTGCAGAAGAGGTGAACAGGGGCACCTCATAACAGGGACCCTAGCACAGCTAGTTTTTCTTTGAGCCATAGGCCAAGGTCAGTACGCAGGACGTCGCCTTGGGTTCCCATACAAAAGAGGCGGAAAGGCCTTGGAGCCAGAGATGGTCCCCAGTCGGCCCACCCCCTCATACTCACCGAATCCACTCTGCCTCGGGACCGTCTCTCTTCCCCGTCGCTTGCTTTCCTCTCCAGGAACCTTGTTTCCTGCTTCTCCTCCTTCTGACCCAAGAGATGCAAGCAAAACAGACACCCTGGACACCTGGACAGCACCTACCTGGGCAGTGGGTGTGGCCTGCCTGGCGGGGGAAGGACCAAGGGAGATGCTTTGTTTGGAGTGACTCATCCTAACCCTCTGAGCATGTGCACGGAGAAACCAGTTGGGGTGAGCAGCCCAGGCTTCTCCCACCCTGCGAAAATCTGGGAAATTGGGTGAAATAAGGAACAGGGTGTAGCAGTCGGAGATATTTCCAGCTGGTGTTTTTCAAGACTGGTGTAGTTCTGTGTGCGGGGGGGGGGGGGCGATATTGCATTTTGCACAAACCAAAGGGAGAAAAGAATGAGCAGGCATGATGTTCAGTCAAGGTGAATGCAACATTGTTTTGTATACAGAATCTAAACCAGGGGTCCTCAAAGTTTTCAAACAGCGGGCTGGTCCACCACCACCCAGACACCACTGGGGGCCGGATCACAGTCCAAAAGCAGCTGCGGAGGTTGGCTTGCTCACAAAACAGGGGGTAGGTGGGGGGTTGCAATTGGTCCCAGGGGCCAGATTCAGGACCTTGGGGGGCCGCATCCGGCCCCGGGGCCTTAGGTTGAGGACCCCTGATCTAAACTCACTCGATGCCAGGAGAGAAACTGGGCATGTTTGCAAAGAGATGAAAGGACTGTCCGGGCCATGTGCCAAGCGCATTTTCCTTTACAAACACTACTCCTGTGTAGGCCCTGCAGTTCAGGTGTACCCAGAAGGGAGACACTTTCACTGACCTCCTGCCTGTGGATGACATGGATTCATGGAAGAAAGAGAGAGAGAGAGAGAGAGAGAGAGAGAGATGTTCTTAACATGAGTCAGGAGCCTGGAAAAGGAGGGCCAGACTCATCCAGAGAGAGTACAGGGATGGTCAAATTTCCAGCCTTTTGAGTCATCATCCTCCATGAGTGGGAAGATGACAAAATTGCGGACTTCTGGAGTGGAGCCATGGTCCATGAGAAAGTGCTGTTAGTATCCTTAGGTTGCTCACAACGGAGCAAAACGGTTTGTTTGTTTGTTTGTTTGTTTGTTTGTCTATGAGAATGCAATTCCCAAATCCTCTAGCTATTGACACTTCTTCCTGTGTGGATTCAAGCATTACAATTTAAAAAGAAAAAAGAAAACTCCCAAACCAAAACGAAGATGCTTCTGGATTCAGCTGGGCCTTTTACACCTTGTTCCTCCTGGATGCCTTTCCACCCGAGGTTACAGGCATCCCTATAACTTTTTTTTTTGGGGGGGGGGAGGATTTTCCTCCTCCTGTCTAATTAACACTAGTCATTCTTACACAAATGTCTGCACTCTTATTGCACCTCAGTAGCCACAGTACATCAATCTGGGATCGTCACTAGGGAGTGAATAATAAATTCAACAAAGAAGCAAGCAAGTGATGATTATATAACTTTGTCCAGGCTCATTCAAAAAGTGCATTTAATAATAATATTCATAGAATCATAGAATCATAGAGTTGGAAGAGACCTCAAGGGCCATCTAGTCCAACCCCCTGCCATGCAAGAAGCCCATCACAATATTTCCGACAGATGGCCATCCAGCCTCTGCTCAAAAACCTCCAAAGAAGGAGATTCCACCACCCTTTGTGGCAGCATATTCCACTGCCAAACAGCTCTAACTGTCATGTTCTTCCTAATGTTCACATGGAATCTCTTTTCCTGTAGTTTGAAACCATTGCCCCAAGTCCTAGTCTCTGAAACCATGGAAAACAAACCTGTTCCCTCTTCAATGTGACATCCTTTCAAATATTTAAACATAGCTATCATATCCCCCTCAGCCTTCTTTTAGAGAGGCTAAACACTCCCAGTTCCCTAAGCTGTTCCTCATAAGACATTTCCTCCAGACCCTCAACCATCCTGGTCGCCCTCCTCTGCACCCGCTCAAGGTTGTCAACATCCTTTTTAAACTGAGGCGCACAGAACTGGACACAGTACTCCAGGTGGGGTCTGACCAGAGCAGAATAGAGTGGTACTATCACTTCCCTTGATCTAGACACTATGCTTCTGTTGATGCAACCAAGAATCGCATTGGCTTTCCTGGCTGCCGCATCACACTGCTGACTCATGTTCAATTTGTGGACCACCAAGATTCCCAAATCCCTTTCACAGGTACTATTCTCCAGCCATATATCCCCCATCCTATATCTGTGCAATTCATTCTTTTTACCTAGATGTATCACCCTACATTTCCCTCTGTTAAAATCCATTCCATTAGCTTTGGCCCAGGACTCTAATCTGTCAAGGTCCTTTTGGATTTTCATCCTATCCTCTAGGGAATTAGCAACCCCTCCCGATTTGGTATCATCTGCAAATTTAATTAGTATACTCTCTATTCCTTCCTCCAAGTCATTAATAAATATATTGAACAGCAGTGGACCCAGAACAGAACCCTGGGGCACACCACTGGTCACATCTCTCCAAGCTGAAGAGAGGCAATTTATGGTCACCCTTTGGGTGCAATCAGTGAACCAATTACAAATCCATCTGACAGTAGCACTATCTATCTCCCTTTCTACTAACTTCTTAGCAAGAATATCATTGGGAACCTTATCAAAGGCCTTAGTAATGTCCATATAAGCAGTATCCACAGCATTCTCCTCATCCACCAGGCCTGTAATTCTATCAAAAAAGGGATCAAATTAGTCTGGCATGACTTGTTTTTAAGAAACCCGTGTTGACTTCTTGTAATGACAGCATTGTTTGTTAAATAATTGCAGACTGACTGTTTTATAGTCTGCTCTAGGATCTTTCCAGGAATTGAAGTCAAGCTGACTGGGCGGTAATTATTTGGGTCCTCTTTTTCCCCCTTTTTGAAGATGGGGACAACATTAGCCCTCCTCCAATCGATGGGGACTTCTCCTGTTCTCCAGGACTTCTCAAAGATTATTGTCAATGGTTCTGAAATTACTTCTGCCAGTTCTTTTAATATCCTTGGGTGTAATTCATCTGGCCCAGGAGACTTACATTCATTTAATGCTTCCAGGTGTTCCAGTACCAGCTCTCTACCTATTCTATGTTGCAATTTCCATTCTACCTCATCTACTCTTTGTCCCAGCGGAACTCTTTCTTCCTTTTTGGAGAAAACGGAGGCAAAGAAGGTGTTGAGTAGTTCTGCCTTTTCTTTGCCTCCTGTTAGTAACTGGTTATCATTGCCACACAGAGAGCCTATCATTTCCTTATTTTTCCTTTTGCTGTGGACATAACTAAAGAAACCCTTTTTACTATCTTTAATCTCTCTGGCAAGTCTAAGTTCATTTTGCGCTTTAGCTTTTTTTTTACCATTCCCCTGCATATATTAGCTGTTTGCTTATATACCTCTTTGGTGCATTTCCCATTTTTCCTTGTACTTGTTTTTCTTTATAGTTAGCTGATTTGAAAGTTCTTTAGTCAACCATTGCGGTTTCTCTAGACCTCTCCCATTTTTTCTTCTTGTTGGAACAGTTTTAAATTGTGTCTTTAATATCTCGCTTTTAAGGAACTCCCATCCATCTTGGACTCCCTTCTCTTTCAGTGTGTCGGTCCATGGAATCATAGCCAATAATTCCCTAAGTTTACAAAAATTGGCTTTCTTAAAGTCCAGGATTCTTGTCTGACTATGCTTAGCTTCACCTTCCAACTGTATAACAAATTCCAAGAGGGCATTGTCACTTTAACCTAATGATCCCACCACTTTGACACCATTTACAAGGTCCTCCTTATTGGTTAAGACCAGATCTAAAATGGTTTTGCCTCTTGTTGCCTCCTCTACCTTCTGGACCATGAAATTGTCTGCAAGGGCAGTAAGGAATTTGTTAGACCTTGCATTCTTAGCTGAGTTGGACTGCCAGCATATATCAGGATAGTTAAAATCTCCCATTAGTACTACGTCTCTCCCTTTTGACTGTGTCGCCATCTGCTCACAGAAGGCATCATCCTACTCTTCCGGCTGGCTTGGGGGTCTATAATATACCCCCACAGTGACATCCCTCCTAGTTTTTTCACCCCTGATTTTCACCCAAACACTCTCAACATGGTTCCTCTGCTGTTTATCTTGTATTTCTTCAGCAGTATAAATGTCCTTAATATATAAAGCTACACCTCCTCCTTTCTTACTTGGCCTGTTCCTTTGAAACAGGTTATACCCTCCAATGACTGCATTCCAATCATATGTATCATCCCACCATGTTTCAGTGATGCCAATTATGTCATATTTATTTTGCTGTACTAGGAGTTCCAGCTCCTCTTGTTTGTTCCCCATGCTCTGTGCATTGGTGTAGAGACATTTGAGGCTGCGTGTGCTTCTTACATGTCCTTTGCTTAACCTGTTTTTCCTTGCACTGATGGTCTGCACTACTTCTTGTCCTGCTCCCATTGCAACATTTGGGCTAATCTCCACAACCCCTTCTGGATCTCTACCATTAAGGTAATTTTCTCCCTCCCCCTGCAAACAGATGCTTTGCTATCTCTTATTCCAGTTGTTCTGCTGTAACATTGGCGGGACGACGGGGAAGAGAAAAAGGATTAAGAGTGAGACAAAGGGGAGGGGAGGGTTGAAAAGGGGAAATCAGGAGGGAGACAAAAGGAAGGTTTCTATAGCCAGGTGGAGCTGTTGTTGCCTCTTCCCCAAGGAAGGGGTGGGTGTTTGTGGAGACCCCCAACCTACTCTTACAGGAGTCCACAATATTTCCCAGCCAGAGTTTCATGTTTTGAGGAGAAATTGTGGTATTCCTGTTCTAACTGGCAAGGCAAAAGTGGTTTGCACTGCAATATTCTAGGGTTATTACGCTAAATTGATCAATGCATGTAATCCTATTACCTCCTGCTATCAGACCAATTATCTGGATACAAAGTAGCAGTGGCAGAGGTCAAACTCCTTTCCTTGATTACCTGCGCCCGCCCTCCAGCGGATCTGACTGGTATCTGCTGTGAATGGTTTCTCTGCCTTTAAAAGGGAAAACTGTGCTGTTCTTGCGGTTTCTTTTCCTTTCACAATGTCTTCCTTTTTAAATGTATTTTTTTATTTTTAAAAGAAAGTAAAAACAGATATATTGCTTATCTCCTGCCATAATACATATATCAAAGGTTTTTCCCAATAGATCGACCTAGTTCTTTCATAATTCTCTTTACATCTTAAACAAGATATTTTCATGTTTCCATAGTTACTAAATATTTTACCGTTAATATTCTAATATTTTTCCATCAATATCGTGTTCATATCAGTTTGTCTCTGTCTTCATCCAGTACACAAGATACATATAGTAGATTACAGTATAGTTTTAGCTAGTTTAATCTTTGCAATATTCCCAGTCCTAAAAATACCTTAATTTTTCATTTAATAAAGCATCTTAGATTACATTTGACTAATTCAATATATAATGGGTATAGGCGTACGTCTATTTTTGTGTAACACCAAAAATTAAGGTAGTAAAATAGAAAGCTAGACTGTCTAATCTACAATCCTCGATACACGATATCATCAACTTGTTATATTTGCTCTGTTCCCATAAATTTTACCAAGTTTTCAAAACCTTATTTGTCTAAGATTAATACTTAATGGGTTATTAAAAGATAAAAAAGAGCATTACATCTTGGTCTCTCTGTTTCTTGTTGCATTAAAAAGAAATTTGCCTGGCTAACATTTAAAAATCTAACAAATTGACCTCAAGCTGATGTCCATATTCCATATTCAATTTTTCATATTCAAGTATTCCATTAATTAGGTGTTCCATAAACAAAGATATTAAACTGGTCTATGCAGCTGACAATAGTTGACAGTGGTCTTAACTGGTCTTCACAGTGCATTGACTGACCTCTTAAGATAGTTTCTAGTTATATTAGTAAATAAATTATATTGAAGACTGTTTTTCACATTTTACAATTACTTTCAGCATTGAACAACGTTGAACATGACCATCAAATCTTAACAGAACATTCAATCCTAACGATAATGTTCAAATAGCTAATCTACTTTATTTAATTGAGCTACTATATAATAGATATCTTAACCAGTAGGTAAATAATTTTAACAGCTTTCTATCACATGATTGTGTCTAATTGGAGCAAAGCTTTGTTTTGGAGTGGCTTACAGGTTTCTGTTATCCATTTTCCATATCGTTATGGTTCATTGTAATCCATTAATAGCTTTCTATGTGATTGATTCATTAAGCCAGAAATCCGGTCCATCCTGTAATGCAGAGACTTCCAATGCTGCATTCTCCAGACATTCCCCCTCCATATTTGTTGAGATTTGTAGATTGGGGGAAATGCTCTGTTCGAATCCTGTGCTTCTAAGAAGATCAAAATTGAGACTCTCCTCTGGTTCTGAAGCAGGCAGTCCACAAGCTTGCAGACTAGAGTAAATGCATTGTTCCAGATCAGAGCCAAAGCTGAGACCTCTCCTTTCCTCTGGAGAGAGCTTAATCTCCCAAGCAGTGCTAGATTCTGCCTTCCCTCTGAATGTTTCTTGTTACTTGTATATCAGGTTCAACGCTCTGATCCAGATTAAATTCAGGACCCTCATCTGGTTCTGAATTGGGCTCTGGAAAAAAGAGGGAGGGCTCTGGAAAAAAGAGGGAGGGCTCTGGAAAAAAACAGGAGGGAGTCAACAATATTCTGGAGTTTATCAATAATATCCATAAATTGCTCATCTGACATTGGTTCCCGGCTCATTGTTAGTCCCCTTCAATGGGTTAATCACTTCCAGAAGGGAGGGGGTGTAAAAAGGAAAGCAACGATGGGAAGAAGCGAAAAAGAAAAAAATCCAAGTCTTATCTGAAGGATTTGCTTTGAAAACATTAAGGCAAGGTCAAATAGTTTTCTTTAGCTCTCTCAGCCAGGCAAATGACTCCATAAAACAGTTTATATGAGTATAGAAGCTTCAAATAATATTGTCTTACAGTTTAATCTCCCAATGCATGCTTGTAGCCGTCTTTTCAGGAAGGGGGGAATGAATACTTTTTGAAGCAGAAAAATAACCAAGCTCACAAAAATAAAGGAAAACATAGAGTTTTAATTATGGCAGGAAAGTTTCCAAGGATACAGTTACTATTTACATTGTCCGGAGCACACAGTTTGAACCGCCACCATGACAGATGGCAGACGGACTTTCCCCCAAACAGAAGATTAGGCCATTTCTGAAGCTACAAAGTTTGCCGCCAAACTCTTTGCAGCCCCCACATGCTGACTCTCTTCACCCCTCCCTACAGGGGGGACTTACCCTTTCAGGTTCTGTTTATCTGGAGGAATTCCACCTGATAAGCCGGAGAGCTTATCGGGGCATCTCACAGCGGTGAAACCGGAACTGGATGGCCCCATGTCTTCCTTTTTTTGATGGCCCTACATTTCCCCCCTTTTCATTTTGACTATGTTTGGTTTTATCAAATATCTCTTAGTTGTTACTTAACTGGGGAATATCCGGGTCACATGTTGGATGGCACATTGTATCATGCCACAGGTGAGCAGAATTAAGAATAGGAAGCCAATTATGGCAACGAAGAGATGCCACAGCCAGCCAAGATTTGGAAGCCAACTATTTGAGTTTCCCAGAGGGAGAACTCAGCATAAGAGTAAGTTCTTTGGAACTCTTCTGCTACACTGTGAATTTTCCTAATATCAAGTTCAATGCATTTGTCCTGATTAATAAAATAGCAATATCTGCTCATATTTAGGCATATACCAAGACTGCCTTCTTGACTTAACAGAAAATTGAGAGCAATTTTTTGCTGGAACTAGGTATCTGCAATGGAATTGACCTATGTCCTGAGGGCAGTGATCACGTCCACCATGGTACAAGAGGAGGAAGATCTGTCTGATGTTCAGGCCCACCCCTACTGTCAGGAAGAAAATAGCTTCAAAATGCTCCCCTGTGAGGTAGGTTCAGTCAGGATCATTCCCGAGAGTGGGATCGTAAGCCTGCCTCTTCCTCCCCTTAGTCTGCCCCAGGCTTGGACAGGTTGGGCCTTGGGGTAGAACTGAATACCAGCTGGGACCAGGGAATCAGTGGTGCAAGTTCCATTCCAGGCTTTTGGCAGAATGCGTCCAGCCCTGATACCACAGACCCAAAACAACCCCGGAAGGTGTTTCCTGAGAACAAAGGCATGGAATTTCACATCTCATCACGGAACGAGGACGTGCAGTAACAGTCATGCCGGTGTCATCCATCATGCCCGTGCGTACACGGGAACAGGGACAGAACTGGAAGAAGACCATGTGACCGCGACTGACATCAACACACAACAAACTTCCTCCCGGGATGAGAATGGATGTGAAGTAACCGTCTTAGAGATATGCAGTTCTCTGGGTTATCCCGCAGGAAAGGGAGGAGGCCGCTATAGTTATAAATAAGAACCCCTCGGACACTGACTGTGCAGTTGCAAGAGGGGTAGTCCCCAACTTGTTGGAATGGGGACAAGATCTGGTGGGTCAGAGAGATTAGGGTAATAAAAGATGACTGATTATGCTATTGGACACAGATGGGGCAGGGGGCCAAATGTGTTGGTGACTAAGGGAGAACCAGTCTGGGTCGAAGAGACACTTGGATCCCTGGCCAGGCTTCCAGATGTGGTGTGTGGAAGATAGGTTGGTGGATTCCCACCCTGCTGCATCTTAGCAGGCGGTGGGCATGATGCGCTATCCCTGCTGATAGTGAGTAGATCCGTGTGCACAGATCCAGTAGTCATATTTAGAGTAGTGATGATATTTTATACCAAGTGATAGACTGAATTTCTCCCCCACCCTGCTCTGGTGTTGCTGAGGAGCTAGAGGCACAAGGCTCCTACCAGGCAGAATAAAGAGGAAACACAGGTCATAGTGGGGTAGGGTATGGGCAGTCGAGGGAAAAAGAGAAGAGAAAACAAAATTAGGTGTGGGCACTTGCACTCTTGAAATCTGAGGCTGACTGATCCTTGAGTCCTTGATTCTTCAAGACAAGGGTGAGCTCTCCATCTCTGTGAAGTTCCAAGAATCCCTCTACAGCAGGGTCTACTGGGTGGGGATCCAACTCTCGTCAGTTCCTTCATCATTTGATCTTGATATGGAGGGGGCTTGGAGCCTCATAGTCATCAGTTGGGGCCAGGGTTATCTTGACCTGGAGAGGTGGATAAAAGCCTTTTGTCCCTCAACCTTCACAGCTGTGGGGTGCAGAGGGGGACATGCTTTGACAAAGAACAAACTGAGTTCTAGGCATGATGGGTGGAGTTTGCAGATCAGGACCCAGTCCCTGGGATGGATCTTTGTCACTTAGGGGAGGGAGAGCCTCTATTACGTGGGGGGTGGGGATGAGGATAAGACCTCAGAGAGTTTTTTCAGATAGAGGGGAAGACTTTCTGGAGTCTCTTTTAAAGAAGGGGACACAAAAGGGTGTCCATACATTAGTTCAAAGGGGAAAGGATTAAGGCAGGAGGTGGGGGAAGCATGGATGCAGGGGAGGGTGATTGGCAAGGCCTTTGGCCATTTTAGGTGCCTTTCTTGACAGATCTTGGCCAGGTGGCACTTTAGGGTTTGATTTGTGTGCTCTACCTTGGCGGAGGCTTGTGGCCGGTAGGCAGAGTGCAGAGATCAGTTTATGCCCAGACAGGCTGACACGCCCTGGACCACTTTTTTTTTAAAAAAAAATAATTTTTATTAATTTTAAGAGAAAACAATAAGTAGTACATACACAATGATGCATAGTTAATTCACTTATTTTTACATCCCCCTTCCCCAACACCTCCCCAACCCCTGGAACCGAAGAACATAGTTTCATACAGACTCTTTAGTACGTCCCACCAATATCTCTGGCTTCCTTTTAAACCTCCATACTTTGTTCATATCTTAAGCCCATCCTTCAGTTTTTTACATTTCTCCCATATTTCTTTGGATACTTTTTCTTCCTTAATCCATCTAAAGTAACTATACCCCTTTTCTTTTTCATAATTTCCCAATCTTCTCTTTTTAAATCTTGCCAGTATGTCTGATTGTATTATTTCAAGAAGATATAAATTCGAATTATCATTCCATTTAGTAGAATCTTTCCATCCCCATGCAATCACTGCATGTGCCGCTACCAACATTGTTTTCAGTAGATATTGGTCTGCAACCCTTAATTTTTCACAACCGAGCATACCCATAAATAATAAACTTCTGTTAATTTCTAATTTAATTGTAAACCAGTTTTCTATTTTTCTGAGAATTATATTCCAAAATGATTTAACTTTAACGCATTCCCACCAAAGGTGGGAATACGATCCTGGTTCATTGTTACAATGCCAACAATTTCTTAGGCTTTCTAAAGGTTTACCCTCTATAAATCCTCCTTTCCATTTAGCTTGCCATTTTCCCCATATGTTAAAGGCCACCTGTCTAGGGCCAGTTGTTATTTTAGGAGTATTTTGCTTCCTATTTGTATAGATACCAAATTTGCCAATTCCATTATTTATTTCATCCTCAATTCTTGCCCATTTATTTTTATTTCTTCCGTCAAGCTCCAGTATATACTTCAATTGAAATGATTCATAGTAATATTCCAACCGTGGCAGACCCCAACCCAGGTCCTCCAGTGGCATATAAATCAATCTTTGGACTTCCCTTGCCGTCTTTCCCCCAAATACCCAAGTTCTTAATTCCTTATCCCATCCTCTCAAAACTTTTTTTGGAATCCATATAGGTAGCACTTGAAAAAGATACAATATTTTAGGAACTATTAATGTCTTAATTATTCTAATTCTACTCAAAACTCCTAATACTCTATTCTTCCATTCCCCCAGTTGCTTTTGTATCTTTTTCCATACCATCTTAAAATTTGTTACTCTTAGTTTATTTAAATTTTTAGTTATAATAACTCCTAAATATTTAATTTTTTTGTCCCCATTGTCATCCCCGTTAATTTCCTTATTTCCTCTTGTTCCCTATATTTAACATTGTAAAGCATTATTTCTGATTTTTCAATATTCACGCCTAATCCTGTACATTTTCTAAAGTCTTCTAGTATAATCATGATTTCCTTCAATCCCTCCAATGGGTTCCGTAAAACTATTAAGACATCAGAGGCAAAAAGGTTAACTTTTACTTCATCCTTCTCTAGTTTATACCCTTGTATCCTTACCGCATTTCTAATTTTATCCACCAAAGGCTCCATTGCTAGAATAAATAACATCAGAGATAAGGGACACCCCTGTTTAACCTCTCTTTGTATTCAGATTTCATTTGTCCAACCTTCATTAACCCTGACAACAGCTTTGCTATTACTATAAATTTCTTTTATTGCCTGCACTATTTCACCCTTGAATCCAAGTTCCTCCAAAACTTGAATTATATATTCGTGACTTACTGTATCAAATGCCTTATAAACGTCCAGTTTTAGTAATGCCAATTTTTCCTGATGTTTTGACTCTCTTCTATGTGTTAAAATATTAATTATGTTTTTTAAGGGGTGTCCTATTAATCTCCCTTTAACAAATCCATATTGATCTTCATTCACTAGCTTTGGTAGGAGAGTTGCTAACCTCTTTGCTAGTATTCTAGTAAAGATTTTATAATCCTGATTTGCCAGATTTATAGTCCTATGAGAGTTACAATCCATGGGATTCTTTTTGCTTTTTAATACAAGCACTATGTCATTTTTTTCTCCATGAGTCTGGGGCTTTGCCACCCTTCAGAATATTGTTAAACAACTTTCCCATTTCTGGTATTAAGTGTTTCCCCACCATTTTGTAATACTCGGGAGTATAACCGTCTATCCCTGGAGATTTTCCTTTCTTTAATTCATTAATTACTTCTTGAATTTCAATATGTGTTATTTCCTGGTTGATACTCTCCAAATCCTCTTCTTTAATTGGGTCTTTATATAAAGCTATTCTGGACTCTTGCTTTTCCTGGTTATACAATTTTTGATAAAACTTAGCAAATTCCTCTTTTATTTGTTTATCCCCATATAGTCTTACACCTCCTCCTCCTTTAATTACACCTATAGTTTGTTTATCCTTTTTCTTTTTCAAATAATTGGATAACCTACTTACAGTATTTATATTAATGAACTGGAAGTCATTTTTTACCAATAAATCTCATTTCCAAACCCATGTCCAATCCAACTCATATAGTTCCTTTTTAGCCCTCTGTAACTGATCACTAACTTGTTTACTATACTTTCTTTGTAATTGTTTCTGCAATTCTCCAATTTCCTGAAGTTTCAATTGTCTTCCCTCTCTCATCTTTTTCCTGAATTCGATTTCCTTTGCTATTCAGTATCCTCTTATTACAGCTTTCCCTGTGCCACAGACCACTTCCAAATCTGCTGAGTTACTATTCTCCTTGAAAAATAACTCTATTTTTGATTCAAATCCTCTATATCTTTTTCGTTCCAGAAATATCAAGGATTAAACCACCACCTCTTAAGTTTCTGTTCTTGATATGTCTTAAATTCCATCACCAATGGTGCATGGTCCGACAACCAGATCATTTCCGTTATTACTCTTGAAACTTCTAGTTGAGAGTTCCCCTTAACTAAAATGAAATCCAGGAAAGAGAACTGTTTGTGCCTTTTAGAAAAGTAAGTAGGTTCATTCCTTTGACATACAATCTCATGCACATCTTTTAAGTTCAACTCCTTCAGTACTTCTTTTTCTTTGTCTCTCATATCATAATTAAAGTCACCCACCAATATAATCTCACCCTCATAAAAATTCTTTAATTTCCATAAGATTCCTTTTAAAAACCCTTACTGTCCTTTGTTAGGCGCATATATGTTAGCCAACGTATATAATTTGTCATTCACATATAGTTTCCAGAATACATATCTCCCTTCCTTATCTGACAATACCCTCAGGGTTTCTACTTTTAGCCTTGAGTGGATTAATATTGTTACCCTTTGCCTTATTTGTACCCCTTGAATCAGTCAGTCTACTCCATTCCTTTACATTCCAGAGCTTGGAATCATCCTTTCTCTTATGGGTCTCCTGTAAACATGCTATATCTATTTTCATATCCTGCAAAAGCTTCTGGAGTCTAAATCATTTAATATTGGAAGCCAAACCATTTACATTTAATGACATTACTTTAATTTCCCCCGCCATCATTACTTTTAGAATTCCTAGTCATTAATTTTCTTGTTCCTCTTGGTTCCCCCTCCCCCTCCCCCAACCCCTTGCCCAACCAATCCCTCACCAGGGTGGAGCGAGATTTACCCTCCAATTTCATTGGGCTCTGGATTCCACCTACTCCGATATACTTCCCTCCCTTAGACTTTAGTCAATATTTTTATTCAGCTTCCTATATAATCCAACCCACCACTATTCTCTCTCAATAATAAGGCCAGAAAAAAAAGAAAAAGAAAGAAAGAAAGTGGTCCTCCCTGGACCACTTGAGACAAAGTGTGGGCCATTATTGCTCACCAGACCCTTGAGCAGAGAATGGGTTGGCACAATGTGCTCAACCAGAGCCTGGACCACTTCTCCGATGGTCTGAGTCCTGGTTGGGCTCACCTCTGGCCATCCACTAAAAATATCTATGAAAACCAAGAAGTTCTGCTTTATCCCTTGTTTTGGCATCTCAGTAAAATCCACTTGCCAGGCCTCCCTGGGGTACTGGGTTTCTCAAAGGGGCCCTGTGGGAACTTACTTGCTTCCCTTTGGGTTGTATCTTAAACAAATGGGACAGGAGGAAGCAAGAACATAAGAACAGCCTTGCTGGAACAGGCCACTGCCCATCCAGTCCAGCATTCTGTTTCACACAGTGGCTCACAATTTGCTTCAGAGTATTCCCAAACAGATGTCTTCAGCTGCTTAAGATTCCCTGTAAATGGCATTGAGAGATACACTGCCCCAACCCAGAGGTTGTCCTTAGGCATCCATAATGATAGCCATTGATACCCTTTTTCTCCATGAACTTGTCTAATCCTTTCTTAAAGCTGTCAAGGCTGACAGCTGTAACCACTTCTTCTTGTAGGGAGTTCCACAGACCAGTGATCCTCTGGGTGAAAAAGTACTTCCTCTTATTTGTTTGTACAAATTAGAGTACCTGGTGGAGCATATCTCCCAAAGGACAACTGGGTCCAGACCCACGAGACTGGTGCAGGCGCGCTCACTGAGGGTGGCCACACCCAGAGAGGCGCGGAAATAGTGCACGCGAGACCGTGCCTTCTCTGTGGTGGGCCCCTCACTTTGGAATCATCTCCCCAGTGAGCTACGCCTGCTGGAGTCCCTGTCTGCCTTCAAGAAGGCCTTGAAAACCCTTCTTTTTAGAGAGGGCTTTGGTGACCTCGTTAGTCTGTTTTTTTCCTCCTTCCCCCTTCGCCCGGGCCTGCCGCCATCTTGTTTTTCTGTCATCCGGTGTTTTACTTCTTGTTTTTTTATCTTTGTTAGCCGCCCAGAGTTCCCTATGGGAACATGGGCGGGATATAAATCCAACAAACAAATAAATAAATAAACATCTAGCACCCAAAAGAAGTTCCCCCTAGCTCTAGTGTTGTGTGATAGGGAAAACAGCTTTTCCTTATCTGCTTTATCCACACTGCATATGAGTTTATAAACGTCAATCAGTCATTGCAGGCTCAGATGGTAAGGAAGGTATTCCAGTCCCCTAATCATTTTGGTTACCCTCCTCTGCACTTTTTCCATTTCCATAATATCCTTCTGGAGGTATGGTGACCAGAAGTGTACCCAATCCTCCACATGGGGCCTCAGCATTGAGTTTGCTTTTTTCACTGCTGTGGCACACTTGGTTGACACCTTCATTGGGCTGTCCACCAGGATGCCAAGGTCCATTTTCTGGTTTGTTGCAGAGAGCTCTGACACCATCAGTTTATAATTACAGTATTACAGATCTTAATTACAATATTGGGAAGCCAGCCATTTGAACATTGATTGTGGGGCTGAGTGAGAGCTATGATGTACTTGTCAGA
>JAHTLZ010000202.1:530867-578651 GCA_023846285.1 Phrynocephalus versicolor | reverse complement strand
CAATTTCTCTGCAATGTCCAAGTCTTCCTTAACCTCCCCTTTTCCTCAGTCCTCCTGTTCTTTCCTTAGGAACTTTCTGAACAGGAAAATAAACAGAGCTTGGCCTAGCTCAGCCCCAAAGCCTCCATTCAATGCCTTTCTCCCAGGTGAGCCACATTTAGGTGTCTGTAAGGTGCCTGTCAGTTAGAACCCCTAGCATGGAGAATTATGAGGAATTATTATCATAAGTCTCTTGGTCCATCATGCCAGTTCATGGGCTTCAGACAGATTGCTGATGAAAAATGTCCAGGAATTCTGCCTATTGCAGGTCAGAGTAAAGAATAAGGAAACCAGCTTTGTGTTAAACCAAATTAATCATGATAGGAACTCCATTTTGACTGGAAAGATAACCCAGGCTGCTATGCAAGTTCATAGATGTCTGTGAAGATTCTTGGTTATTCATGTGAGAATATCCAAAAGTTGAGTCACTGCAAATGGATTTATTTTCTTGTGAGATCGATATTCATCTAAGTAGCTTCTTCAGTCTAAGGAAGGTTGGTAGGAGACCCCTAATTTATCCTCCACATTGATCTTCACTCCAACAAGAATGCCATTGCTAAGGACTCATATTTAATGGGTGTGGGAAGGGCTGCAGAGGTGTGACTTTCACACATCCATGGCCAGTGTCCATCCAACAAGCCACTTCAGTCCAGGGTGAAGTGAAACCAACATGGAGGATAAATTGGAGGTCTTCTACCAACCTTCCTCAGTCTGAAGAAGCTACTTGGAGGAGTGGCAAAACGTTTCAATCTAACAAGAAGTCCACTTGCTGTGACTTGACTTCCAGATACAGTGGACCCTCGTATAACAAGCGATTTGTTTAACAGAAAATCCACTTAAAGGAAAAAAAATTCTGGAGGTAGGAGAAAATAACTTAACAGAATTGCCAATGGGGCAAATCCGTACAAGAGAAAAATGGTTGCAATTAGCGAGTAATCCCTTTTCAATACATTCCTATGGGAAATTTGTATTTGCTTAACAGAATTTCATTTGGAACAAATTAATTTCTTTATACAAGGTACCACTGTAGTTTCCAGATGCTATGGAAGTACCTTCTGGCAATGAGAGAAAGTGCAAAAAAGAAAAAAAGAAAGAAAAAAAGAGCTTTTTCTGGGATGTGTGGAATGAGTTTCCAAGGATTTCAGCATATATCACAGGGAGGCAGGATAGACAAACAAAACTGAAGAGAAATATCATTCCCTTCCCCTCAAAGCTGGAAATTAATTAATTTCCATGTCTCAGAATGAATTGGAACCCAAATGGACACTCTGTGTACTAAATACCACACTGTAACCTCATGGTCATATATTTTATGATATCATATATTTAATTTTTACAGAAATTATTTATTCATTTATAAAGCGCCTGGACCCGACCAAATACCAGCCATATTTTATAAAAAATTCTCGGAGACAATTTCGGGAAATATGAAAAACCTCTTTACATCTATATTTGAAGGCGAAAATATACCAGATTCCTGGAAATCATCACATACGACACTGATTCCCAAAGAAGGGAAATCCAAAGATTTGATACAGAACTACAGGCCAACTGCCCTCCTAAACGTGGATTACAAAATTTTTGCAACCATCCTGGCCAACAGATGGCGAATGATTTTACCTTCTTTGATATCACACGACCAGACTGGCTTTCTCCCGAAAAGGCACCTCCAATCCAATATCAGAACTTTCCTCAACGTGTTGGAATAATATGAATCCCACCCCGAGAAGCAAGTAGCTTTTGCATTCATTGATGCTGAGAAAGCCTTTGATAATGTATCCTGGTCTCTACTCAAAACTCAATTAGATTATCTTCAGTGTGGCCACAGAATGTTGCGAGCAATTGAACAAATTTATTCTACCCAAAATACCAGGATCGTAGTGAACGGTCACCTCACTGATAAAGTTAATATACACAAAGGTACCAGGCAAGGATGTCCCCTCTCCCCTCTTTTGTTTATATCCACCCTGGAAATTCTCCTTCATGTAATAAGGGAAAACCCAGATATTCAAGGCCTACAATACAAGGGAGAAGTTTACAAGGTACAAGCCTTTGCAGATGACCTGATGGTTATCATGGAGAACCCCCAGACTTCCTCTGTAGAACTTCTAAAGACCCTGGAGGCATACTCTAAAATCTCCGGATTAAAGGTGAATAGAGAAAAAACATTGGTTCTAACTAAAAATATGACCCCACCCATGATCGAAAAACTGGTAAAACAATCTGGTTTTCAACATTCTAATAAGGTAAAATACTTGGGTATTACTGTATCTAACCGATGTAACTCTTTACTCAAAGACAATTATGTTAATGTTATCAAAACAATCAAAGCTGATCTCGAAACTTGGTCAAGACTTCAGCTATCCTTAATGGGCAGAATTGCTGCAGTCAAAATGAATGTCTTACCTAAAATGCTTTTCCTATTTCAATCTCTGCCTATATTACCAAACTTTAAGATCATTTCAGATCTGGAAAAAAGTATACGTATATTTATATGGCAAAAGAAAAAAGCAAGGATTAAAAATATTTACTTGCAGGATAGAACCAAATTTGGAGGCTTTGCCCTTCCCAATTTGGTACTATACTACAAGGCTGCCGCCATGACTTGGATTAAAGACTGGATCTTGATGACAAATAAAAGAATACTACAGCTTGAGAGTTATGGCCTTGATAAGGGCTGGCATCACTATTTGTGGTATAAGGGAAATTTACCTACCCTCTTTAAAAAGCATTGGATAAGGAATGCTTTAACCAAAATATGGTCATTGATTCAAAAACAATTTTATTTCAAAGCACCTATGTGGTTATCCCCACTGGGAGCAATTTATAGCTCCCAGGCAAGTGAAATTTCAAAAGTTATAACTTACAGACACCTTCTGAATGCTGACCTCTCATTGAAACCATTAGGGAAATTAATATCAGAAGGTTATAATTTGGATTGGTGGAAATACCAACAAATACATTCACACTTCAAAGAGCTTTCCAAAGAGGGTGGCTTCATGACTACTGATACCCCATTGGATAAAATACTTTCTTCTGGTGATTCAAAGCTTCTTAGCACATTTTATAATATACTGTTAAATGAAAAAATGATTGATACATTGGTTAAAGACTCTATGATTAGATGGGCTGAAAACTTTGGTTATACTATCCATTTAAATAAATGGGACTGTCTGTGGAATACAGTTAAAATCTTTAAATCTATTTCGTTTAAGGAAAATTGCTACAAAATGTTTTATAGATGGCATTTTGCACCTCACCGTTTATCTAAGATGTATAACTGCTCACCTAAATGTTGGAAATGTAACTATGATTGTGGAACTTTTTATCATATGTGGTGGACTTGTAAAGAAGCAAAGGCGTATTGGAATATGGTAAAACTTTTCTTAGAAAGATCTTTGAAAATTAAGATAGAGTTTAGACCAGAACTATTTTTGTTAAATATAGTAGATGTAAATATTTCCTATGACCAGAGATATGTACTTCACCATGTAATTGTTGCTGCAAGAATACTGTATGCGAAATTTTGGAAACAACCAAACACGCCAACAGAGAAGGATTTCCACGGAAAGATAAGAGAATGTATCGAAATTGATAAACTCTCTGGCTATTTAAAGGGAGACTACGACGAGATCTCTCGGGAAAGATGGCAAGAAGTAACAAATTTATTAGTATTGTGATAACATTTGGCAATTTTAGTAATATGTTAAATTACTATATCTATTTTGCTTGATATACTCAATGAAAATTTTAAAAATTGTACCCCTTCTTTTTCCCCTCCACCCATACTCTTTTTCCCTGTTCCCCCCTTAAAAATTCAATAAAAATCTATTAAAAAAAAAAGAAATTATTTATTCATTCATTTGTTTGTTTGTTTAAAATGTTTTTAGCCTGCATTATATCATAGGAAGATGAGGAAATATATATCCTTGGCATTTCTAGTGCCCAAGCCAGGTGGTGCATGGCAATTTAAAACAACAGTATAATATAAAATGTTGATACAGTGTAAATCAGTACATGCAGTAACATGAGAAAATAGAGAATAAAACAGAGCGGGAAAGTTTATGGATAAAATGAATTAAAACCCCCACAGATCTGACAGATAGGAAAGAACTGCCATCACGTGACTTTTAAACCATTATTTCTTTTTCATTTCATGACCTGCTTTAGAGGTTGCACAATGCAAGTAGAAGCCAACCAAATTTATACAAATATTGATAAGAATTCCTTCCTTTTAATGCTCATAATCCCATCAAATGTTCAATCATTAAAAATTATTTCACTGTCTGTAAAGAAATTGGTTGTTCTCTATTTGAGTGTCTTAAACGATAAAAAAACAAGATATTTCTACCAACAAAGATGACAGGAGTGATTTGTGGCCAATGGAGAATGGATTTCTATACTGGATTGAGGTGGAAATGCCAAAAATGGAGCAAGAAATAAGAAGTGGCCATAAAGTACGGGACCAGCTGATGCCCAACATTACTTTCAGGGATGCAAAAACCACCATGAGCGCCAAGAGCATCCAATCCACTCAACTTTACTGTGCTAAAATGTTGTTTCTCTTAAGCCAGTGAACAAGAGGGCACTGCCAGGAAGGAAAAGAGTGGATCGTGTGAAGATGCAAGGATTTTGCTTTAGATCACCTTTCTTAATTTTTCCCCTTGCTGCAGTTTTACAGGGAAATAACTGTTCCATTTTTAAAAAATAATTAATAGAAAGACAATCAGAAGCCAAGAAAATAAAACCTTTTCTGTTAGGGTCAAGGACAAAGCCCGATGGATCCATACAATTCTGCAATGGGAACAAGGCTCCACCGCATAAACAGCTTAACATGAAGCCTCTTGGAACTGCAGGGGAGCTGGAAAGGGGCCCTCCCGGTCATCCAGTCCATCCCCTGCCAAGGAGCCCCAGTGGAGGAGTAGAACCTAGGCCACTGAACTCTTTTTTATTTAATGAGATGTTTAAATGATTGTCAGGTGCCTTCTTTTCTTTGTTTGGTATGTGTCTTTTTCTTAATCAGGCAAGTAAAATATAGCTTCACCCATTTTGAGATTTGCATTTTATCATCTTCCCCTTCCCACATCCTATCTGCTCTTCAGATTGCTAAACCCCTTTCCTGCTGGGCTAGAAGAACAAAACAACCATCAGCTGTTCCTGACACTTTCCCTTAACAATCTGTAGGGCCATCTAGTGGCAGAACTTGGAGCAGCCACATGACAGTGAAATCACAATACGGAAAGCCTCTCAGCACGGGAGGAAGCAAAAAACCCGCCATAAATGGAAGTTCGGAAAATGACAATTGAAATTCGATATATTGATGTACCTCACTATCAGGTTTATTTTTTAAAAACAAACAATTGTAGGGCAGGAAAACAAAACAAACATGCTCTTTGATGCGGCATCAGTCCATGAGGTCACATCCTTGGGGGGACACATGAACAGCAACAAAACCACGTGACGGTGACAAGATATATTACACATTTTATTTTGTTGTGGTACAAAGTGAATGTGGGGTAACAGCCGTGGTTGAATGCTGGCTGGGTGCCTGGGTGCTCAACCTGTGCCTAATTACGGGAATACTAAGCTGCCCCCTTGGCTGGGCTCAGGGGGGAGGGTTAGGGTTCATGGGAACGGAGCAGAGGTGAAAGGGCTGTTTGAGCAGAACCCCCCCCCCCCGGAGGGAGGAATTCAGGACCTCTGAATGTCCGCTGGATGGCAGTCCCTAGAGGAGCAAGAACAGGGTGAAGCTCGCTGGCGCTCTCTCTCTCTCTCTCTCTCTCTCTCTCTCTCTCTCTCTCTCTCTCTTCCTTGCTTCTCCCACTCTCAGCTCAGTTCCTGCTAGTGTGGCTGAACCATCACCCGCATTTTAGAGCTGGTGATTCTGCTGATTCATCATCATCAACAGAATCCTCAGGTCCTTCCCCTCTCCAGGAGGCCCCGTGGGGAATTGAACTCCCAGACTCTGACTCTGCAGTCAGAGACCTCAGCCAGCAGGCCATCCAGCCCACTAAACTGCTGAACTCTAATATGGATGTTTCCCATCATCATCTTCTTAGAACTGCAGAGCTGGAAGGGCCCCTCTGGACCAAGGGGTGGAGAGCCTTCTACCCGCCAGATGTTCTAAACTGCAACTACCAAAATTCCGAGCCTATCTGGACAATGGTAGAGGACTGTGGGAGTTGTGGTCCATAACCTCTGGAGGGCCAAAGGTTCCCCACCCCTGCCTAGACCAGCTGCTGTCAAGGCGGCACAGAGAGGAATTAAACTCTCAACCTTTTAACTTTTGTAAACTGCCCAGTGACCGTTGGCCAGATGATGTGATATAAAAATCAAACAAACAAACAAACCTCTGGCTCTGCAACCAGAGACCAAAACCCCAAGCTATCCAAGCACAAGGTTACGAAAGGATACAATAACATATTAGGGCGCATTGCTGCCTTACTGCAGAGTTGGGGAAGGGGAGACTGCAACAATGGGTTATCTCTTTCCTTTTTATTTGATCCAATTGGCTACACACAGTGAAGTTTTCCAAATTTTATCCCAATCCCCAAATGAAATGCATGGCCCTTCTGCACCAACCTTTCCCCCTTCAGTGGCATGGCAGGGACCATCGGCCTTGTTGAGCCACATTGAGGAGAGGTGTGAATGTGTGTATGTGAACCTTGAACTGTGACATGTCTTTGGAAGGACTGAGACAATAAAACACGCCCTTCTCTTCATTTTGGATGCAGTCTAAGAACGTCCAAGTTATCTTGCCAAGGACCTTACATCTAAGAAATAACTCCTGGCAAATCCATCTTTTGCCATGTTATAACCTGTTGGTACAGAATCATGGAATCATAGAGTTGGAAGAGACCTTAAGGTCCATCTAGTCCAACCCCCTGCCATGCAGGAACCCCATCACAATATTTCCAACAGGTGGCCATCCAGCCTCTGCTTTAAAACCCCCAAAGAAGGAGACTCCACCACCCTTTTGTGGCAGCATATTCCACTGCCGAACAACTCTAACTGTCATGAAATTCTTCAAATGCAATCTCTTTTCCTGTAGTTTGAAACCATTGCCATGAGTCCTAGTCTCTGAAGCCATGGAAAACAAACCTGTTTCCTCTTCAATATGACATCCTTTCAAATATTTACCGGTAAATAATTGCTATCATATCCCCCCTCAGCCTTCTTTTAGAGAGGCTAAACATTCCCAGTTCCCTAAGCCGTTCCTCATAAGACATTTCCTCCAGACCTTCAACCATCCTGGTCGCCCTCTGTACCTGCTTGAGGTTGTCAACATCCTTTTTAAATTGTGGCGCACAGAACTGGACACAGTACTCCAGCTGGGGTCTGACCAGAGCAGAATAGGATGGTACTATCACTTTCCTTGATCTAGACCAGAGGTCCTCAACCTAAGGCCCCGGGGCCAGATGCAGCCCCCCAAGGTCCTGAATCCGGCCACTGGGACCAATTGCACCCCCCCCACCTACCCCCTGCTTTGCGAGCAAGCAAGGCTCCGCAGCTGCTTCTATTGCTGAGGCAGTTCAAAGCAGTGGGCTATGTCGCTTCTCCTACTCCCCCCAAACAACCGCCCAGATGATCAGCATGCTGGGTAGTGGGGCATTCAAAGTGGGAGGGCTACGGCAAGGTCCCCCACTCCCCCCACCCACCGCTCAGATGGTCGGGGTGCCAGGTGCAGATGAGCGGGGCAATTTAAAACAGGAGGGCTGCGGCAAGGTCTCCCACTCCCTTCATGGCCCTGAGGCCCCACCCCTGCTCCTCTTCCACCCCACCTGCCTGCCTGCCTTGTGTGGCTGCCAGCTGTGTTATTGTAGTTGTGAGGAAGGAAGGGGGCAGTTGGAGGCAGCACCAGCCAGCCTTCCAAGCCAGAGCAGCCACGGCAGTGGACCACTGGAGGGATGGATGGCAGGCAACCGAGGGGGAAACAGAGCTACTTCCCACCTACCCAGCCCCCTCTGAGCTGCTGCCTTGCTCCATGGAGCGAGGGAGGGGAGGAGGGAGGAGGGAGCACAGCCATGGCTAGAAGCTGCCACCACGATCATCAGCGGGTTAGAGACCAGCGAGGAGGAGGTGGTGGAGAAAGAAGAGAAGGGAAGGGAAGGCCAACGGTGGCCCGGGCCTGGTTCCTGGGAGGCTGGCGGGGCTGCATTGGTCCCCAGTTGGTGATGGGCAGGCTGGCGAGCCAAGAGAGCACCGCAGCCTGGCTGGACTCGGCCAGTGAGCAGGCTGCAGGTGGCTTTGGGCATGCCTTCCTGCCTCCCCTCCCTCCTTCCCAGCCCTTGCTCCCTCCCTCCCTCCCTCCCTCCCTCCCTTGCAGTGCACCAAGTCGGGCTGGGCCAGGGCAAGAGGAGGCAGCTGGGTGCAGTGAGGGCGTGATGGCCAGGGCACATTGTTGGATCTGCGCACAGTGGCAACAGCCTTGCTGCCCTTGCTGTGGCCACCCAGAAGGTGCTGAGGGGCCTGAGTTTGCCTGGGCTGTCACCTCCTTCCCCACTCAATGAAGGAAGGAAGGAAGGAGAGCAGCTCCAGCCGCTGCCACTGTACGGGGAAGAGGAGGAAGAGGCGCAGCAGAGGGATCCCAGCGGTGTCACCTCAGGGTGGTGATCTGGAGCAGGAGGCATTGCTGGGACCCTGGAGACACAATGATCATGGGCCAGTCGTGTGGGGGGGGGCTTGCCCCTTCCTCCCCCTTTTTTCCATGTCGGCCTTTTTTATTTTTTTATTTTTTATTTTTTATTTTTTATACTTTGGACTGTGGTTCGGCCCCCAGTGGTGTCTGGGTGGTGGTGGACCGGCCTGCTGTTTGAAAACGTTGAGAACCCCCGATCTAGACACTATGGTTTTGTTGATGCAACCAAGAATCTCATCACGCTGCTGACTCATCTTTAATTAGTAGTCCACCAAGACTCCCAGCTCTGAGGAAGAGGGTTTCACCCTCAAAATATTAGCAACATTTTGTTAATTTTCTAGTAGCATAAAGGTATTGCCTATTCCACGTTTGTATGTGATTTTTAGATAATCCCATTAATTATTATATTATTGGAGTCACAAGATTTATTTTGATACATATTATATATCCTATGCTATGTATATAAATAATATTTTCAACTGGTTTGTATTTGGTAAATTGCCTCTGCACCGCTGTGAACAACCAATGAGACTGTGGTCCATATTGCTGTGCCTTCTCTCCCTCTTGGAGTAGAACTAGGACTGAAAATGCAGGGGGTGTCTGCCTGGATCCCACCCTTGAGCGGTTTATCTTTTCTTTCCAAGCCCCATGATATTCTTGCTAAGAAGTTAGTAGAAACTGGGATAGATAGTGCTACTGTTAGGTGGATTTGTAATTGGTTGACTGATCACGCCCAAAGGGTGATCATAAATGGCCTCTCTTCAGCTTGGAGAGATGTGACCAGTGGGGTGCCCCAGGGTTCTGTTCTGGGTCCAGTGCTGTTCAATATCTTTATTAATGACTTGGAGGAAGGAATAGAGAGTATGCTAATTAAATTTGCAGATGATACTAAATTGGGAGGGGTTGCTAATTCCCCAGAGGATAGGATGAAAATCCAAAAAGACCTTGACAGATTAGAGTGCTGGGCCAAAGCTAACAAAATGGATTTCAACAGAGGGAAATGTAGGGTGCTACATCTAGGTAAAAAAATAATTGCACAGATATAGGATGGGAGATACTTGGCTGGAGAATAGTACCTGTGAAAGGGATCTGGGAGTCTTGATGGACCACAAATTGAACATGAGCCAGCAGTGTGATGCGGTGGCCAGGAAAGCCAATGCAATTCTTGGTTGCATCAACAGAACCATAGTGTCTAGATCAAGGGAAGTGATAGTACCACTCTATTCTGCTTTGGTCAGACCCCACCTGGAGTACTCTGTCCAGTTCTGTGTGCCTCAGTTTAAAATGGATGTTGACAGCCTTGAGCGGGTGCAGATGAGGGCAACCAGGATGGTTGAGGGTCTGGAGGAAATGTCTTATGAGGAACGGCTTAGGGAACTGGGAATGTTTAGCCTTTCAAAAAGCAGGCTGAGGAGGGATGGATATGATAAAGGACAAAAATGGTAGGGACCTAACTGAAGTAGAAGAGATCAAGAAGAGATGGCAAGAATATACAGAAGAATTATATCAGAAAGATCTGGATGTCCCTGATAACCAAGATAGCGTAATTGCTGATCTGGAGCCAGACATCCTGGAAAGTGAAGTCAAGTGGGCCTTAGAAAGCATTGCAAACAACAAGGCCAGTGGAGGTGACGGCATTCCAATGGAACTCTTTAAAATCTTAAAAGAGGATGCTGTAAAGGTGCTGCATACGATATGCCAGCAAATTTGGAAAACCCAGCAGTGGCCAGAGGACTGGAAAAGATCGGTCTACATCCCAATCCCAAAGAAAGGAAACGCCAAATAATGCTCCAACTATCGCACAATTGCACTCATTTCACACGCTAGCAAGGTTATGCTCAAAATTCTACAAGGCAGGCTTCAGCAGTATGTGGACAGAGAACTTCCAGAAGTGCACGCTGGATTTTGAAGGGGCAGAGGAACTAGAGATCAAATCGCCAACATGCGCTGGATTATGGAGAAAGCCAGAGAGTTCCAGAAAAACATCTACTTCTGCTTCATTGACTATGCCAAAGCCTTTGACTGTGTGGACCACAACAAACTATGGCAAGTTCTTAAAGGAATGGGAGTGCCTGACCACCTTACCTGTCTCCTAAGAAATCTATATGTGGGACAAGCAGCAACCGTCAGAACTGGATATGGAACAACTGACTGGTTTAGAATTGGGAAAGGAGTACGACAAGGCTGTATACTGTCACCTTGCCTATTTAACTTATATGCAGAGTACATCATGCGAAAGGCAGGTCTGGATGAATCACAAGCCAGAATTAAGATTGCCGGAAGAAATATCAACAACCTCAGATACGCAGATGATACTACTCTGATAGCATAGAGTGAGGAGGAATTAAAGAACCTCTTAATGAGGGTGAAAGAGGAGAGTGAAAAAATGGGCTGAAGCTCAACTATAAAGAAGGCTGATCGCCGCAGAATTGATGCTTTTGAGCGATGGTGCTGGAGGAGAGTCTTCAGAGTCCCCTGGTCTGCAAGGAGATCAAACCTATCCATCCTAAAAGAAATCAACCCTCAATGTTCACTGGAAGGACAGATTTTGAAGCTGAGGCTCCAGTACTTTGGCCACCTCATGAGGAGAGAGGACTCCTTGGAAAAGTCCCTGATGTTGGGAAAGACTGAAGACAAAAGGAAAAGAGGACGGCAGAGAATGAGATGGTTGGACGGTGTCATTGATGCAACCAATATGAATTTGACAAAACTCTGGGAGGCAATGGAGGATAGGAAGGCCTGGCGAGCTCTGGTCCATGGCGTCACGAAGAGTCGGACATGACTGAACGACTGAACAACAACAATAACAACATATTGAAGAGGGAACAGGTTTGTTTTCCGTGGCTTCAGAGACTAGGACTCGGGGCAATGGTTTCAAACTATAGGAAAAGATATTCCATTTGAACATTAGGAAGAACTTCATGACAGTTAGAGCTGTTCGGCAGTGGAATATGCTGCCACAACGGGTGGTGGAGTCTCCTTCTTTGGAGGTTTTTAAGCAGAGGCTGGATGGCCATCTGTCGGAAATATTATGATGGGGTTCCTGCATGGCAGGGGGTTGGACTAGATGGCCCTTGAGGTCTCTTCCAACTCTATGATTCTATGATTCTCTAAGATGAGGGTTTCTGATTTGCAAAAACCAGCTGCATGCTCTGCACAGGAGTCCCAAGAAGTGTCATGGTGAACCAGGGACCCCTGTGTTCAACACGTACACAAGAGGCAAGGAGGAGCGCATGTGAAATCCACCTGGGGGAGGTGGGGAGAGTGACCAGAAATAATTTGACCCCAGAGGCCAATCTGGAGTATTAAAAGTTTGGGGGCAGAGACAATTGGTTGAAGCCCTGAGATGTCATGGGCCATGGTTTCACCATACCCTTGCTTTGGACAGGTGATCTCAGAGGGACAGTCTCCCCTTGCCAAGTTCCTTTGGTGCCATCCTCCAGCTGTTCCAGGAGATACCTCTTTCTGAAACATGGAATAATTTCTGCCCATTGGAAAAAGCTTCTTCCAAAAGCTGCACTTCCTAAAATATTCCCACAGGCATGACAAGTGGTCTCTGTGCCCTGGTCTCCATAGTCCACATTCGTAGCTTCCCCAAACTCTAGCAGGTGTAAAGCTCAACAGCTTCCTGTGACCCCACTAAAGCTATTTCCTAGTCAATATGTGAGGCACATGGTGCTTTTGTTGAGCAGGATGATGGGGTTTTGTAGTTGGGCCGGTTCTCCTGATGTGGAGAGGAAATATTACTAAACTGGGAGGGAGGGTGGGGCTGATGGAAGCCGAGGCAGTGGCACAGAGCAGTGCCGTGAAAAATTGTGACAGATGTCTCTTGGTGCCTTGGGATGAGTGGAGCGCCCAACTCACCCCCCCTCCCATTCTGGGCAGCCCTTTCCCGAAAGAAATGTTGGTGGTGGTTGTCCCTCCCTCGTGTATCCCTGCCCTTTTATTCATCCCATCTTCTTTTTGAGTTTCCATGCACTGTGGGGAGATTTTGAATGCTGCCATTGTCCCAAGTCCAAATTTCTGGCACATGAGAGTGTCTGAATTCACAATGGAAATGCGAGAAGCCTTCCAAATAAGAAGTTCACAGCTCCAGCCCAAGGCCTGTCCTGCTGAAAATGTCAAACTGTGTTTGCCCCTCCAGGCATGTCTTGGTTAGGAAGCCGTTCCTCGCAGCCATTCTGGACAGCTTTTTTGACAGCCAGCCAGAGAACTCACGTGACTCCTTCAGATCTTGTCTCAGCACCTTCTCATTTCTGACAGGGACCAACAGGCAGAGAAGGAACAGTAACCGAGGAGGATGTGTCAGTGAATTTTGAAATGCGATCGAGCCACTGGTTTCCTTTGACAGACATCATGTTTTGGAATTCAACCACGTGGTTTCCTCCAAATACCTGGAGATCACTACCTGACTGTTCTGAAGAATATCTGCTCCCTACTTCCTAAGTAGACATATTTTTATTTAGTTGACTTAAATTATTTTTACCCCTTTTCTCCATTAAAACGACCCAAGGTGGCCAATATTTACTTGTTTAACATAGTTCTGCCCAATCTTTCTCCCTGAAAGGATTGAATCATAGAATCATAGAATCATAGAATCATAGAGTTGGAAGAGACCTCAAGGGCCATCTAGTCCAACCCCCTGCCATGCAGGAACCCCCATCACAATATTTCTGACAGATGGCCATCCAGCCTCTGCTTAAAAACCTGCAAAGAAGGAGGCTGGAGAGCTCAGTGGCTGAAGGTTAGCATCTCAATCTCATCCACCCCACACACAGACGGGGCCTCCTTGCCAGAGGCCGGACCCAGTGATCCACAGACTCCCTCTCGGCTCAGCAGCTCTAATAAGGACAACGTCAGTGATGACGATGATTCTGGGAGCAGCAGGAGGGGGAAAATGAGCTCCTTGGCAACGGAGTGAAAGGATCCGCCATGTGTTTTCCATCAGCAGTGCTTGCTTGTGGGAGCCACTGACCTTGCAGTACAGCCTGTTTTCAGCAGCAGGCGATTTGAGGACAGCCTTCCCCCAAACTGAACCCCCACCCCCCAAGATCTACTGAGCTCATTCCAGGAAAAGAGGGAACCACACACCATTGTGGGCTTTCGAAGGAATGTGAGAGACGTTTACCAAACCCTTCTTGGCTTGCGCAACTGGGAACGTGGAAAGGGAGACACTGTTTCCAGTGAATTGCACCAGGAGGTCCAGCATTCACTCTTAGGTCACAGCACTTCCCCATCTGCCTCCCTAAGCCCTATCACACAAAACACGGACGAAGGGCTCAGTCCTAAGAGACCATAAATTCCCAAGGAAGGTGCTGCCGTTGAGGCATGGTTGAAGTGCAGATGGCCACCCTTTTACATTCACACACACACACACGCGCGCACACACACACACACACACACACACCTGCTAGGGCAAGGCAAGACATATTTGCCCAGATCTGAGGGCCTGCTTGTGCATTACGAATGTGTACTGGTGAATGAACCAGTAGCATTAACACCATCACGGTATAGAACATGTAATGCCCAATCCCGTACAAACTACTTTCCATGTAACAGAACGGGGATTACAAGTTTGGCAGGCTGGTTTAGACTGGGCCTTTTCATCAAGAAACTTTCCAACACACGTTCCCCTTTTCTGTTCTATTTTCTTAACCACTGTCCTCTCTTCTTCAGCTATTGCAGCTGGCCTATTTATGCCTCCTATATAGATATGAAGAGCACATAGTACTTAGACCGTAACGGTTCCTATGCAGCTTGAAGAGGCAGATTTTCTTAAGGGGTTTTCCAACTTAGCTGAGCGCCTGTTGAGGTGCTCGGAAGAACATCCAGAACTCGGTGGAAGCCCACACTTTCATTTCTTCCCTGAGCCAGCTTCCTGTGAGGACAGCCAGCCTGTGTGGCCTTGAGTAAGTGGCACAATTTCAGAGAAAAGCTCATGGTGGCCTCTCATTTCCTGCAGGGCAAGGCAGAATCATAGATTGCTTTCCCAAAGAAAATAAAAGTAAACATTCAGAAAATGCCTCCCACTGACATCAAAGCAGACACACAGGGCTAAAGAGGAAGGGGGTCGTTCCAGTGCAGCATTGCCTCTACCACCACCCCATTGGCTATTTTGGTGGGGCTCAGACACTCCTGGTTCTTCCAGAGATGAACAGAAGAACATAAGAACATAAGAAGAGCCATGCTGGATCAGGCCAACAGCCCATCTAGTCCAGATTCTTGTATCTCACAGTGGCCCCACCAGATGCGTCCGGGAGCAGGTAAGACTAGATCTCTGTCTCCTGATAGCACTCCCCTGCATCTGGCCCTTGAAGCACCCCAGTTCTAAGCCTGGAGATTATACATCTCCCTCATGGTTTGTAACCTGTGATGGACTTTTCCTCCAGGAATCTGTCCAATCCCCTTTTGAAGGCATCAAGGCCAGATGCTATCACCACATCCTGCAGCAGAGAGTTCCACAGACTAACAACGCACTGGGTGAAAAAATATTTTCTTTTGTCTGTTCTTACTCTCCCAGCCCTCAATTTGAGTGGATGTCCCCTAGTTCTGGTATCTTGTGAGAGGGAGAAGAGTTTCCCTCTACCCACTTTACTCATGCCCTGCATTATTTTGTACGTTTCAATCATATTTCCCCCTCAGGCACCTTTTTTCATACTAAAGAGCCCCAAATGTTTTAGACTTTCCTCATAAGGGAGGTGCCCCAAGCCCAGTAATCATTTTAGTCGCTCTCTTTTGCACCTTTTCCAATTCCACTATGACTTTCTTGAGATGCAGTGACCAGAATTGTACACAATACTCCAGGTGCGGCCTTACTATTGTTTTGTATAATGGCATTATAATGTTGGCTGTTTTATTTTCAGTCCCCTTTTTGATAATCCCTAGCATGGAATTGGCCTTCTTCACCGCTGCTACACATTGGGTAGACACCTTCATGGAGCTGTCTACCAACACACCAAGATCTCTTTCCTGATCCATCACGGATAACGCAGAGCCCATGAGTTGATAGATAAAGTTTTGATTTTTTGCCTCAATATGCATTACTTTACATTTGGCTACATTAAAACGCATTTGCCATTTCGCAGCCCATTCCCCCAGTTCTGGAGCTCTTCACAATCTTATCTGGTTTTTACCACACAGAAAAGTTTTGTGTCATCTGCAAACTTGGCCACCTCACTGTTTATCCCTGTCTCCAGGTCATTTATGAACAGATTGAAAAGCACCGGTCCCAGGACAGAGCCCTGGGGCACACCGCTTTTCACCACTCTCCATTGTGAAAATTGCCCATTGACACCTACTCTTTGTTTCCTGGATCTCAACCAGTTCTCAGTCCATAAGAGGACCTGCCCTCTTATCCCCTGACTTTGCAATTTTCTCAGCAGCCTTTGGTGTGTCAAAAGCCTTCTGAAAATCCAGATAGACTATATTCACCGGTTCACCCAAATCCACATGCCTGTTGACCTTTTCAAAAAATTCTAAAAGATTTGTCAGACAAGACTTACTCTTATAGAAGCCATGCTGATTTTCTCTCGGCAAGGTTTGTTCTTCTATGTGTTTTAAGATTTTCTCTTGGATGAGGCTTTCCACCATCTTCCCTGGGACAGATGTAAGGCTAACTGGCCTGTAGTTTCTCTGGTCCCCCTCCTTCCTTTTTTAAAAATTGGTGTGACATCCACTATCCTCCAGTCCTCTGGCACTGTGGCTGCGTTAAGAGATCTGCAATTTCATTTCTCAGTTCCCTAATAACCCTTGGGTGGATGCCATCTGGGCCCGGTGACTTGTTAATCTTCAGTTTATCAATTAGTCCTAAAACATCCTCTCTTTTAACCTGTATTCAATTTAATTCTTTAGTCAAGAGGGGCCATTCAGGCAGCGGAATCTGCTCAATGTCTTCTGTTGTGAAAACAGATGCAAAGAACTCATTTAATTTCTCTGCAATTTCCAAGTCCTCCTTAACCTCCCCTTTTCCTCCCTCACCATCCAGAGGGCCAACTTGTTCTCTCACAGGTTTTCTACTTCTATCATATTTAAAGAAGCTTTTATTATTACCCTTTATATTGCTAGCCATGCGTTCCTCAAAATCTTTCTTTGCCTCTCTTATCATCTTCTTACATTTGTTTTGCCAGAGTTTGTGTTCCTTTTAATTTTCCTCATTTGGGGAGGATTTCCATTTACAGAAATACCTCTCCTTGCGCTTTAGAGCCTCTCTAACTCATTGGACTTAGAGGAGCTCGTCTTTGTGGTATGCACTTGTGCTGGGCCTCTATTACCGTTGTTTTAAACAGGCTCCATGCATTCTGAAGAGATTGGATTCTTTTAACCTTCCCCTTCAATTTCTTTCTAACTAGTTTCCTCATCTGAGGGAAGTTTGCCCTTCGGAAATCAAGGGTTTTTATGTCTGATTTGCTTGACACTCTTCCTCCAACATGCATGGCAAAGGAGATTGCAGCATGGCCATTGTTCCCCAGAGGCTGAGTGACATTCACATACCTGACCAGGTCCTGGGTACCACACATAGATCCAGAGTTGCCTGTTCTTGGGTAGGCTCCATGACAAGTCGCTCTAGGGCACAGTCATTCAGCAAGCCCCATGTTGTCAGACTTTTGTCTGAGGGTTAGGGGTATTTTACCCCTGCCAGTCTCATGTTTGGACCATCATCTGCTAAAATTTTCCCTGTCAATCGCCACCCTGCCCCACGGGTTGCGTCGGCCCTATATTTGAGCCCGTTCCCGTAGGCTCCTGAACCCCACTAGGTTCATGGAAGCCTTCAGGGAGCTTTCTGGTGGTCTGACAGACAACCTGGCTGGTGCCCTGGTGGATAGGTGGTATGAGGGTGCCACCGGGGTGGTAGACCGGATCGCCCCCAATCACCTCCTGCGCTGTGGAGACCGCTCTTCGCCATGGTATACGGCTGAGTTGCAATTGATGAAACAAGAACGCAAGAGGCTGGAGGTCATTTGGAGGACAGATCGGACGGCAGTAAGTAGGGCTGCACTTAAGCAGCAGATCGGCTGCTATGTTCGCACAATCAGGGACGCTAGAACATCCTATGTCTCCCTGAGAATTGGCGAGGCCTTGAACCGCCACACGGAATTGTTCCGGGTGGTTTGGGTCCTCTCCAATTCCGGTCAGCTGGGGCCTCCTCCTAGTGAGTTCACTAGTGAGCAGTTTGCAGCCTATTTTAGATCTAAAACTGAGGCCATCCGTTCCATTCTGCCCTCCAGTTGCTCTTGCCCATCCCATGATGTCCCTGGGGCCTCACCCCCTCTGTCTCCTTGCCTGGTGGAGTTTGGGCCGGTGTTTCCAGCGGAGGCCTCCAGAGCTATGGCTTACTGCCGGCGGCTGCTACCCCTTTTGACCCTTGCCCAGCTTGGCTTGTTAAATTGGCCAGAGGGAACATGCCGGAGTGGGCTTCGGCTATTGCCACGGCCTCCTTTAGGGAGGGTACTTTCCCTTCCTGTTTGAAGGAGACCGTGGTGAAGCCCACACTGAAAAAGCCTGGCATGGCGTCAGATGATTTATCCAGCTATCGTCCAATCACCATTGTTCCCTTCCTGGGCAAGGTTGTTTGAGAGGGTGTCCACTGTCCGGCTCCAGTCGTACCTGGAGGAAAATCGTATCCTGGATCCCTTCCAGTCTGGGTTCAGGCCACTTCGAGGGACCGGGACTGCCCTGGTTGCTCTGCAGGATGACCTCCTCAGGGAGGCTGACAGGGGGTGTTCCTCCCTGTTGGTGCTCCTTGATCTGTCATCTGCCTTTGATACTGTCGACCACGGTAACCTTCTGGTCCAGCTTGCTGAAGTGGGAATTGGGGGCCTTGCATTGTCCTGGCTCCATTCCTTTCTTGGCGGCCAGTCTCAGCGGGTTCAGCTGGGTGATGACTTGTTGGCTCCTTGGACTCTCCCTTGTGGGGTGCCCCAGGGGTCGTCAATCTCACCCATACTGTTCAATGTTTATATGAGGCCGCTGGGGGAGGTCATCAGGAGATTTGGAGTTCGCTGTCATCAGTATGCTGATGACACGCAACTAGAGATGGGCACGACCAGTAAAAATGACGTTTCGAGTTGTCGTTTGTCGGACCAGGTCCGTTTCGGGTCGTTTCCGTTTGTCGTGATAATTTTCAAAAATTTCTCATTTCCGTTTGTCATTTGTCGTTTGTCGTTTCCGCCGTGATTTAGCATGATTTGACGTCCAAGAGAGCATGGGGGCGTCCCGCAATCAGGGCCGGCGCTAGGTGTTTTTGTGCCCTAGGCGGCGGGCGGGACGGGGGGTGGGCGGCCGGCGGACGTGGGTCCCGCAATGACCCAGAGCAGGCGGAAAACACTTTAAACTGGGTGATGGATTAGAAATATATCGTTGCATAAGACTGCATCCTATGCAATAAAGCAAACAAAGTGGGCAGAATGCAATATATTTCTTTTTTTTCTCTTGGTCAACGCTGACTGAACCGGCCACCCTACTTGGTCTGGCTGCCTGTTATACTTTTTTGTTGTTTTGTTTTGAAGCTTTTATCCATCCCATCTCCCCTCCACCTCTCAGAGACAGCAGGAGACACAGACATTCCGTTCCTCCCCAAATCTGGATGAGGGTCTACTCCTCTCAATGTCCCCCCGCCATCTCCAATGTCACTCCTTGTAGTAAAGCCAAGCAATTAAGCAAATGCAACCCTGGTCATCTAGTGGTTAGAGATTCAGTCTGGTAGTGGCATGGGTTAGGGTTAGGGTTAGCATTAGGGTTAGGGTTAGGGATAGTGGGCTCTGGGCTGCACCTCTGGGTGCCTCTGACCCACTAAGAAGGGAAGTGTATGGTGTACAGGTTAGGGTTAGGGTTAGGGTAGGGTTAGGGTAAGTGGGCTCTGGGAGGCACCTCTGGGTGCCTCTGACCCACTAAGAAGGGAAACGTACTGGCATACAAGTTAGGCTTAGGCTTAGGGGTAGGGGTAGGGTTAGTGGGCTCTGGGTTGCTCTGACTTACTAAGGACAGCTTACTGGCGTACGGGCACACAGCTCGGATTAGGCAGAACACTAAGCTATAGGACTATGGGCGTCCACAAGGCCAGAGTACCTGAGGCCACAAGGCCAGAGTAAGGGCGGCCACAAGGCCAGACTAAGGGCAGCCACAAGGCCAGACTAAGGGCGACCACAAGGCCAGCATGGCAGATTTTTGCCTAATCACGGCTGTTTTCCAGTACACAAGTAAAATGTGTCCTTCTTAGTGGGTCACAGTGTCTTGCAGCCCAGAGGACAGAGTAGGGCAGGCCAAAAGGCCTGAGTATGAGACCACAGGGCCTGAGTAGGGAAGGCTCATTGCCAGCTCGAGTACCCAAAGGAGCTGAATGGCTTGAGTACACAAGTAAAATGTCCTTCTTAGTGAGTCACAGTGTTTTGCAGCCCAGATGACAGAGTAGCGGAGGCCACATAGCCTGAGTCTGAGGCCACAGGGCCTGAGTAGGCGAGGCCATGGGGTCTGAGTAGGGGAGGCTCATTGCCAGCTCAAGTACCCAAAGGAGCTGAATGGCCTGAGTACGCAAGTAAAATGGCATTGTCCTTCTTAGTGAGTCACAGTGTTTTGCAGCCCAGAGGACAGAGTGGCCCTTCTTAGTGAATCACAGACTCACAGTCAGAGTATCCACCAAGAACCAAGCCTGGAACTTCCAGACAAACTCTTCTATTTGTAAATGGTGAAAGTACGTACGCATACGCAAGTACATTTCCCTTCTTAGTGAGCCACAGTGTATTGCAGCCCAGAGGAAAGAGTGGCGGAGGCCACATAGCCTGAGTCTGAGTCTTACACCACAGGGCCTGAGTAGGGGAGGCCAACAGCCCTGAGTACAGGCTGCCAAAAGGCCAGAGTAGGGGAGCCCACATAGCCTGAGTCTGAGACCACAGGGCCTGTGAACGGGAGGCCACAAGGCCAGAAAGTCCCAGTGTCGTTCTTAGTGAGCCCAGAGGACAGAGTAGGGGAGGCCACAAACCCTGAGTCTGAGACCACAGGGCCTGCGAACGGGAGGCCACAAGGCCTGAGTACAGGCTGCCAAAAGGACAGCAAGGAAGAGTTTTGCCTCTTCCTTCCCAGCTGTGTGCTAGTACACGACTAAACTGCCAGTACGCAAGTACAATTCCCTTCATAGTGAGCCACAGTGCTTTGCAGCCCAGAGGAAAGAGTAGCGGAGGCCACAACAACCCCCCTAACCCTAACCCTGACCCTAACCCTAACCCCCCTCCAACTAAGTTCCCCTCAATCACTCGGGTTATCGCCAGCTCGAGTTTCCAAAGGAGACCACGAAGCCCATCTGTGGTCTCTGTGTTTCTTAGTGGGGCAGAGAGTTTTGCAGCCCAGAGGCCAGAGTAGGAGCTGCCACAAGGCCACAGTACGGGAGGCCACAAGGCCAGCAAGGCAGACTTTAGCCAAGTCAAAGCAGTGTGCTACTACAAATAGTTTTCAGCCCTTCTTAGTGAGTCACAGTGTTTTGCAGCCCAGAGTGAAGAGTAACGGAGGCCACAGCCTGATACTGAGGCCACAGGGCCCGAGTAGGTGAGGCCAAAAGGCCACAAAGTCCCAGTGTCATTCTTAGTGAGCCCAGAGGACAGAGTAGGGGAGGCCACATACCCTGAGTTTGAGGCCATAGGGCCTGCGAACGGGAGGCCACAAGGCCAGCTCGAGTATCTTTGAGAAGAAGAATGGCCTGGGTACGCAAGTACAATGTCCTTCTTAGTGAGCCACAGTGTTTTGCAGCCCAGAGGACAGAGCAGCGGAGGCCTCATAGCCTGAGTCTGTGGCCACAGGGCCTGAGTAGGCGAGGCCAGAAGGCCAGAGTGCGGGCTGCCAAAAGGACAGCAAGCCACAGTTCTGACTCTTCCTTCCCAGCTGTGTGCTAGTACGCTGGTGAACTGCCAGTACATTCCCTTCTCAGTGAGTAACAGTGCTTTGCATCCCAGAGTGAAGTGTAGCGGAGGCCACATAGCCTGAGTCTGAGGCCACGGGGCCTGCGAAAGGGAGGCCACAAGGACAGCTCGAGTATCTTTGAGAAGAAGAATGGCCTGAGTTCGCAAGTAAAATGTCCTTCTTAGTGAGTCACAGTGTTCTGCAGCCCAGAGGACAGAGTAGCGGAGGCCATAGCAGCCCCCCTAACCCTAACTCTACCCCCCCCAGTATTCCTGATGAGTTCCGCTCTCAGGTTATCACCAGGTGGAATATCCAAAGGAGACCAGACCACAAAGCCAGAGTCCTTCTTAGTGGGTCACAGTGTTTTGCAGCCCAGAGGACAGAGTAGGGGAGGCCAGAAGGCCAGATTAGAGGAGGTTGAGGGAGAAGCATCTGGAATGCATGCTCAAAGCCATGGTGTTCCGGCCCGGGAGCCTGACAGGCAGGCAGGTTGGCAGAGGGGCGGGCAGGCAGGGTAGCAGGCAGTCTGGCTTACAGGTATGAAGGCAGGCTTGCAGGGTACCCACCCAGGCTAGGGAAGGCACAAAGCCAAAGTGCCAGAAGGGAGGATTGTTTCTGCCATGGGAGGCTGAGTTTCTCCACCCCAGGAGACCGAGTTTTGTCAACCCAGGAGACAGAGTGGAAGCAGGAGAACAGGGCTATTTCTTTAAGGCTGTAAGAAGGAGAGATAGCCCCCTGCTAATCAGTCTTTGAGGTAGGTTGTTGTAAAGTGCATCCTGACCACTTAGTAAGCAGAGTGGCTCCAAAACCCCAGGGAAGGGAGGAACGCACCAAGGAAGGCAGGTATTGGGGTCTCACTCAGACCAGCCATGGCCAACGGGGAAATATTGGGCCAACACAGACCCTTCCAAATAAAACTTTGTTTGGTCCTTGCTGGTTTGGAGCCAGGCAAGGGCTGCAAAAATTGGGCCAAACACAGACCCTTCTAAGTTCCAAATGACACTTTGATTCGTCCTTGCTGGTTTGGAGCCAGGCAAGGGCTAGAAAAATTGGGCAGTAATAGACCCTTCAAATTGTGTGGGAAATAATACAGGCAGGCAGGCAGGCAAACAGGCAGGTAGGCAGGTAGTTAGGCACTAGGCAGGTAGGCACAGGGCCAGCCAGGCAGGTAGGCTTGTAGGCAGGAAGTTAGGCGTGCAGGGAGGAAGCCAAGCTGGGAGGCAGGCATAATTGCAGGCAGGCAGGCATAAGTGTTGCTCTGGTAGTGGATGTTCGAGCAAGGGAGGCCCGTTTGGAAGGAACCCATGGCAGAACGACTTTGGACTTAGGTCTTGGAGTGTTGGGGTAATCCCAACGTGGAAAGGTTGAAGCAGATGAAAGTCAACCTTTCCACGGTCTCCAGGTCCAGACGAGAGTGGCGTGGCCTCAGGACATCTCCCATGTGGGAGAAGACACACTCACTCTGGACACTGGTGGGTGGGATGGACAAGAGATCCAACGCCAGAGTTGAAAGAGCAGGCCAGATGTCTGCTTTTCTGGCCCAGTTGTGGAGTGGGTCCAAGGTGAGGGGTTGGAGGGGCTCGGCCATGTACTCCCTCACCATGGTCAGAGTGGGGTACGGTTCTTCTTCCTCCCTTGCCTCCACTGAGGAGGAGACTGCCATGGCTAGGGCAGAGGCCAGGTAGTTGGCTGCTGGTACGGAACCTGGTCTCTGGGTGTACACTCCTGGAGTAGAGGAGGATGAGGATCCTTGTGAGGATTCCTCTTCTGCATTGCTCTGGCTTCCGTGCGCCCTCAGGAAAGCGTGGCCCTGATTGGAGAGAGCCCTGCAGACTTGACGGCATAGCTCTGTCTTCCAGGAGTTTAGGTCGGCAGCGCTGCCCGCCAGGGAACCCTTGACGCGAGGGTCACACAGGCATGCCATCTGGTACAACTTTTCCCTCCTCAGTGGGCTAAGGTGGGTATCCACGCCGGTCAGCAGCCTGTCTGCCAAGGCCCTGCTTCTTCCCGGATACTGGCCTCTAGGCGTTGGTGAAGGGCATTTACCAGGGGGAGTACGTGGCCCAGGCTGGCGTTGTAGCTGCTGAGGACGTGGGTGGTCTCCTCAAAAGGCTGCAGGATACCCACCATCTGGGAGAGGGCGAGCCACTCGGTAGCACCAATGTCCAACTCTCTTCCCTCATGCAGGATGGGAGTGGTTGACATGACGTATTCCACCACTTGCCTCTGCTCCACCAGGCGCTTGATCATTTCGTAGGTGGAGTTCCACCGGGTGGTCACGTCCTGGATCAGGACGTGCTCTGGTCGGCCCGTCTCCGCCTGCCTCTCACGCATCATCCTGAATGCCTTGACACTGCGAGAGAAGTGCCCGACGATTTTCCTGCACTTGTCCAGCAAGGCCTTGGTCTCCAGGGTCCCCTCATCCCAGGAGTCCTTCGCTGCTTCCCAGCCCAATGGCATGGCCCACCACTAGATGCAGTTTGTGTGCTGCGCACACGATGCCCTGGAACCCTGCCCTATCAACCACGTTGATCATGTTACGGCCCACGTCAGTAACCATGAATCCGCGATTGACCTGCCCCTCGGTTCCCAATCCCCACTCTCGCATAGCTGTCTTGAGGACCTCTGAAATGTAGAACCCTTTGGCATTGTCCTCCATGCTTTGTGCCTGGAGAAGCACCACCCTATACCCTCTTGGGGTGCTCCCTTGTGGCTCCACCTGCAGCTGTTCTTGGGATGCCCTGGGGTCCAGGACCTCCTTGGGTTGCCACCAATGTGCCGTCAGAGAGAGGTATCCATGGTGCCCACCGGTCCAGAGGTCGGAAGTGAAGTGGATCTTCCTTCCTCTGGCCGCCTGCAGCAGGGCCCGGACCATGTCCCTGACGGACTCATAAAGGGAGGGAATCACCCGCCTGCTGAAGGTACGCCGGGATGGAGGCTCGTACCATGGAGCCACGTGCTTCATCCAGGTGCCTGAAGCCTGATGACTCCACAAAGGAGAGGGGCAACCCGTTCATGGCCACCATTTCACCAACCACGCGAGTGGTGGTCTCTTGTGCCTTGGCCCTATTTCGCTGGCTGACAAAACTCCCACACAGCGGCACCACTTCCTGAAGAGTGGCCTGCCTCTTCCCACTCTCAGCAGCGGAGCTGTCTCTGTCCTTCCCCAGGCCTTCTTCCCCTCTTTTCCTCCCTGAGGACCCAGGGCCTGACAGTGTTCCAGGCAGAGTCCCAGGGTGCTTTCGCATGAGGTGGCTGCGCAAGCCATTTGAGGAGAGGTGTTTGGGGTCATTCCCCCTGTGCACGACCACCCCGCATTTCTTGCACACCACCAGCCTCGAGTCTTCCAGGCTGTTCTCAAAATGCTCCCAGAGAGACCCGCGAGGCTTATGGAAAGTACTGCCCCCTCTGGTACTGACTGCCGCCGCTGCTGTGCTGCTGGTGGTGTGGCCTGTGCCCTGCCTGGAAACTAGACTACTGTCACTGGTGCTACTCTGGGTGGAAGGAGGGCTGCTCCTTCCATCACTGCCTGAAGCCTGCCTTTCGTCTGTTCCTGCCAACAGGTCCTCAGAATCTTGCATATTTAGATGCACAGAACCTGTTTCTGATTCTTATGCCATTTCCGACTCCGAGTCCTCATCTTCTTCCTGATAAAGGGTGGGGGTGTCAAGGCATGGTGGTGTAGGCATTTGTATCACCTCATCAATGCTTCCCTCAGTGACATAAGATGTTAGGGTCGTGCTCGTGCTGCTTGTGGTGCGGCTGCTTGGCGAGGGAGCTGCAGCAGTATCACTATCTGCATCTGCACTACTTCTTGTGCCTTCCTTCAGAAATGTGCCCCTATTTATTTTGGTGGGGGTCCCCCTCCCCTTCCCTCTGGCTGTGCCACCCCTCCTCATTTTTTAATTTCTCAAAAGTATTAGAAATAGATTGTCTGTTTCTTGCCTCCCAAGAAAGATATTGGGATGTAAATAAACAAACCCAATATTGTTATTAAATGTTAGTTGTGCAGGGAATGAAATTAAAAATAATATCACACTTCTCCTGATCCACTTGAATGGAATGGATCTGTGTTGTTGAACTTCAGTTCACACACACAAACACACACACACACAGAGCAACAGAATTATAAACAAACGAACAATTGAGTAAATGATCGAATCCAAAATATGGAAATAAGGCTGATAAATCAACAAGCACAGAATAGACTACTTTTCTCCTTTCCGGTAGTTGTTCAGGCCAGGCCAAGGAATGTAAACAAAAACAGCAAATAAACAGTAGTACTAGTGGAGTAATGTAACTAGGCTGGACCCCGAGAGATCTGGTAAAATAACTAGGCTGATATATGAATCAGTGGTGGGCACTGGGTGGGCACCCTTTGGACAAGAAAGATATAGTAGGGGTGTGTTAAATCCACACCCAGCACAGCACACAGAGACAGACTACTTTTCTCTTTTCTGTTAGTTGTTCAGGCCAAGGAATGTAGTAAACAAAACAGCAAATAAACAGTAGTGGACTAATGTAAGGCTGGAACCCAAGATCTGGTAAAATAAGGCTGATATGAACCAGTGGTGGGCACTAGTGGGCACCCTTCCCACTGGAAACATATAGGGGTGTCTTGTAAATCAACAAGCACAGGGCAGCAGTATAGTCTGTGTTAGCTGTTCTTGTTCAACTTCAGGGAATGACAATAAAAATCAAAATTCTTCTGATCCACTTAAATGGAATGGGCCTGTGTTGCTGAACTGCACAGGGCACTCACAAACAAATTTTAAAAAAAACACAATGAAGTAAGTAAGTAATGTTGGCTGGCCTGGCAGCCAAATGTGTGTGTGTGCACTGCAAGCAACTAGGAAACAAGCAAATTGAAGTTGGGAAAATAGAAAATAAATGTAGAGTATAAATTGTATAATATTTTTTGAAATAAATCCACACCTCCTCCCCCTCGAACCTCCCCCCTTTACACAATAAAAAAAAAAACCTCTCAAACTGCAAGAGAGAAAAAAATAAACTGCTCTGCTGCAAAGCTGCAGCCAGGGAATCAATGAAACTATTTTCTAAATTCAAGCAATAATTCCCTCCCTGCCTGCCTGCCTAACTTAAATCTAAACCCACTCCCTCCCTCCAAATGCCAGCAAAAGCTACAGCCTCCAGGCTCCAGCAACGCAAAATCGAAACTAGCACAGCAGCCAGCTAAGTACACAGCCCTCCACCCTCCAACTCCACAGCCCGACTGCAACTTCTGTAAGGTGCCTCGGCTTTTTATGCCCTCTGGCACGTCCAGAAGTGTCAGTCAAAACCTGGCCATGCGATTGGTGGAATGGCTCCAAAAATTTGCATGGTCCCATCTCATGGCCAGCCCATCATTGCGCAGGTGTAAAAAAATAAAAATAAAAATAAAAAAATAAAACCAATGGAGACGTTTTATTGCAAGAAAAACCCACTGCTGCTACTGTAAAAATTCAAGCATTTTAAATAGCTAATTTTCGCATGTTTCTGTGGTGCTTTGGTGGGTTTTTGGACCACGATTTCAAAAAAAATATTGCGGTCGCCATTTTGGATCCCCCCCCATCGCATGGCATAGAGACAGCCCAGGAAAGGAGGGGGGAGGCCGGGGACACCCCCCCCCAGAAAACACCCCTCTGGTAGGTGCCCTCACTCGGGTTTTTTTTTTTACTTTTAAAAACTTTTTTCTGTGCTGCTTGTTGGCAATGGCATCGCGCGAGCCTGCGATGCCATGAACGACAACGACAAACCAGACCAAATTTGTCTTTTTTCGTGTCGGGTTCGAGCTGGAGTAGAGTAATTCTCGTTACTGTTCTCGTTACGAAACGATAACGAGAACCGAAAACGGAAACGAGAATTTCGCCACTCCGTGCCCACGTCTACACTCAACTCTATCTCTCCTTTTCTTTTTCTGCAGAGGAGGCAGTACACTCCCTCGACTTGTGCCTGGAGGCGGTTCTGGAATGGACCAGGACCAACTGGCTCAGGCTGAACCCGGAGAAGATGGAGGTTCTGTTCTTCAGGGCGCCCTCGTCTGGGTACAATGGGGGGAGTCTCCCTCCAGCCTACAGACAGGGCCAGGAATCTGGGCATGGTCCTGGATTCAGCCCTCTCCCTGGAAGCCCAGGTGTTGGAAGTCTCCAGGGCTGCTTTTATCCACCTCCGCAGGATTGCCCAGATCCGACAGTACCTTGATGAATCCTCCCTGACGACAGTCGTGCAGGCCCTTGTGATTTCGAGGATTGACTATTGCAATGCCCTCTACGTGGGGTTGCCCTTGACCCTTGTCCGGAGGCTCCAACGGGTGCAGAATGCGGCGGCCAGACTGGTGGTGGGTGCTCATAGATTCGGGCACATCACTCCAGTTCTGGCTTGCCTGCATTGGCTACCCGTTGCCCTCTGGATAAGGTTCAAGGTCTTGGTTTTGATCTTCAAAGCCCTCCATGTCTTGGGACCAGAGTACCTGTCGGAGCGTATCTCTCAGAGATCAACTGGGACCAGGCCCACGAGGATGGCGCAGGTGCGCTCACTTAAGGTGGCCACATCCAGGGAGGCACAGAAATCGCTCACGCCCAACTGCACCTTCTCTGTGGTGGGTCCTACGCTGTGGAATCAGCTCCCTAGTGAGTTGCGCCTAGCAGCGTCCCTGCCCGCCTTTAAATAAGCCTTGAAAATTCATTTGGCGACCTTCCTATTTAATTTTCTATTTAATTTTCTTTCTTTTTCCCCCGTTGCCATCTACGCCATCCTTTGTGGAGGGTATTGTACCCCCCTATTTTTACTGGTAGTCTGCCTCTGATTTTTATTCTTGTTTGTTGTTGTCTGTTTTTAAAGTGAAGGGTATTGATCAAGCATCTATAGCTGTTTTAGTAACCCCCCCAGGCATTGACAACCCTCATGCATTCAATAACAATATATTCCAAGCTATACCCTGCATAATATAGCCACACAAGTTATATATTTAGAGGTAGTGATATCAATAAGCACTCCACTTGTATCCACATGTATATTCTTTATTCATGTATATTCTTATTCCTGCAAACAAACTTTGGTTCAGTCTTTGGGCAAGCAATGAGATTCAAGGACCCAATTATTTTTATAGCTTTGATGCTTACACACAGTTAATTAACATGTAGTTAGCCGTCCAAGGAAATCTTATCTCTGTTTGTGAGCTCACCTAGAGCAGATGGTTTACATCATTGTCAAGAACCAAGGACGCAGGCACTCCCAGCCAGTGTAAAGTAGATCAAACACCATAGCAATTAAAACATTTAATTGGTGTCAGGAATACAAAATAAATGGCCAAGGATGTCAATTAATGTTTGATGTATGTAACAGATGTGTATGACGCAAATTCGGACGGGCGGGAGAAGAAGGGAGGTTGTAAGTCTATAAAATATATTGCATTTCCTTTGTCCAGTGGACTTCCCACCCGATTTGCCATCGAGTGAGATGTCTCTGGTTGCCAACCAAATAAATCCCTTTCCTATCTTCTAAAGATCCAGACTGCTCATTGCATTTTGCAGTGCCTCTGCCTGCAGGCAGTGGACCCCCAGCATTCCTATTCCTTTCAAAAGTGTACACCGCCCAGAGTTCCGCAGCAGAAGATGGAGCGGTATATAAATGTAATAAATAAATAAATCAAGAAACCCAATTTCTCTTTCTTGCCTGGAGCTTGCATTGGCCCAGTCAATGTGGGGATAGTTGAAGTCCGCCATGATTACTATCCTATCCCTCTTAGACACCTCCATGATTTCTCTCCTCATTTCTAGGTCCCCCTTAAGTTTTTGATCTGGTGGACGATAGCATACCCCAACTATCACATCACGCCTTGGACCTGGTAGTTTAACCCACAGTGATTCTATGGTGGAGTCAGACCCTCTGTCAATCTCCATTCTGCTGGATTTTACCCCTTAATTCCCCCCCCCAACCCACCCCTCTCTATCCCTTCTATAGAGTTTATAGCCTGGGATTGCTGTATCCCACTGGTTCTCCACATTCCACCAGATAACACCACACTAGCTAACCTAGGTTGATTCCAACCCTGTCCCAGTTTAGAGACGGCTTAGGACTCCCCTCACGTTGACCTAACTTGGTGCTCTCCAAGGATCTTCATATTTCTGCAAGGGTAACTCTTGGCTCACAGACCTTTTAGAATTCTTTAAAAAGGCCAACAGCCATGTGGATGTGGGCAAACTTCTGGGTTTTCAGAAGTCAGTTTAGACGGTCTCCCATCAAAAGCTGCTGAGAAAACTCCAGTCAGGGGATAAGAGGGCAGCTCCTCTTATGGATTGATAACTGGTTGAGAACCAGGAAACAGAGAGTAGGTGTCAATGGGCAGTTTTCACAATGGAGAGAGGTGAAAAGCGGTGTGCCCCCGGGAGATCCGGAAAAGCAGTGAGATGGCCAAGTTTGCAGATGAGACAAAACTTTTCCAGGCAAATATCAAAATAAAACAAAATCAAACACAAAAACATGCTGCACCTTGAGGACTATTATATTTTAATATAAGTTTTTGTGGACATATCCACTTCTTCAGATATATAGCAGCAGAATGGGGAGAATTAATGAGAAGAATTAATTACATTAAAATATAATAGTATTTAAGGTGCCACATGTTTTTGTCTTTTACTGTATTTTGTTTTGTTTTGATTTTTGCCTGGAATTCTTGCACAGACTAACATGGCTACTTCTCACAAAACTAAAACTTTTCTAGGTGGTAAAGACCAGAAGGGATTGTAAAGAGCTCCAGTAGAGTGTCTCCAAACTGGAAACAAGGGCAGCAAAAGGGCAAATGTGTTTCAATGAACATACATGTAAAGTAATTTGCACTGGGGCAAAAAAAAAAAAAATCAAAACTTTACTTATCAGCTCATGGGTTCTGACCTGTTCATGACAGATCAGGAAAGAGATCCTGGTGTGCTGGTGGCCAGCTTGATGAAAGTGCCAACTCAGTGTGTGGTGGTGAAGAAGAAGGCTGATGCCATGCTAGGGGTCATCAAAAAGGGGATTGAACATAAAACAGACAATATTATAACACAAAACAATAGTAACGCCATATCTAGAGTACTGTGTGTAGCCACATCTCAACAAAGACCAAATGGAACTGGAAAAGGCGTAGAAGGGAGCGACTAAAATTATTACTGGGCTGGGGCACCTCCCTTATGAGGAAAGGCTATAGTGTTTGGGACTTTTCAGGCTAAAAAAAGGGAGGGACATGACTGAGATGTACAAAACTATACAGGGGCTGTATAAAGTGAGTGAAGGGAAGCATTTCCCCCTCTCATGCAGTAGGACAATCCACTCTAATGGTCGGTTGGGAGAGTGAGAACAGACAAAATAATTTCTTTACCCAGCATGTGGTTAGTCTGTGGAACTCCTTACCACAGGATGTGATGATGGTATCTGTCCTAGCATGCCTTCAAAAGGAGATTGGGCCAATTTCTGGAAGAAAAGTCCATTGCAGGTGACAAGCTATGATGGAGGTATGTGCTCTCTCCAGGCTTAAAAGGAGGGGACCTCCAAACGACAGATGAAGGGGAGACCGGTGTCTATTTGCTTCATGTGCTCCCAGAGGCATCTGGTGGGGCCTCTGGGAGATGCAGGAAGCTCTTCGCATGCCCTTATATTCCTATATCCCTTCGACTAGAAGAGGTCTGGGTCTTACATAATTTGGCTCTTCCCTCACTCTGCCCCTTGCTCCACTCCTTTCCGGCTCTTCTACCAGCAGATCTTAGCTCATATAAACATTCTCTAGCAGATCTCTCTGCTGGCATTGGTCTTGAGATCAGCCAGCAGAAGGGGATTAGAATCATGAAGTTAGAAGGGGCCTACAAGGCCATCGAATTGAACCCCATGGTCAAAGCAGGAGTGCAATTCATAGCATCTCTGCCAGGTGATTGTCTAAATTTCTCTTGAATGCCTCCAGTGTTGGAGCACTCACGATCATTGGTCCCACTGTCATTCTGCTCGAACAGCCAGGAAGTTTTTCCTGATATTCAACAGGAATCTGGCTTTTCCCAGCAAAAGGCATTTCTCCCAGCTTAGGGGTTTTCTGTTCATTCCTATGGCCAGAAAGCCTTTATGTTATGATGACACCAATGTTGCAGAAATAAGGAGCATTCTCAAGATGTGATTCTGTTTTGTGATCATTTTAATTGGAATTCTTTTGCAAGATGGAAAAGAGCCTAAAAAAAAGAAATAAATCCAAGGTACTGTATCTGATTGTTCCCCTAATGCCAGAAAGAACAGGATACTGTATAATGTGTTTTTTACAGGTCGTTGGAATTTTATTGGCACACACTGGCGATGTTCTCAGAGCTCATGACATACTTCTGAGTATTAGCAAAAAGCAAAGCAGTGAAGCAGTAGAAGAGAATACAAAAGTCCCTCTTTTGGAAAACAACAGCTTGCTTTTTACAGGGGCACTCTAGTGGGTGGCTCATGGTGTCCAGGTGTGAGGATGTCCTCCGAAGAATACACTGGACCTGTTCTCTCTGCCACCATCCGTGCTGGGAGCACTGGATGCCGCTCTCATTTGCGCTGATTGAAGACGACAGCATAAAGCACAGCTATGATGATCAGCATAATCACTCCAAGCACAATCCCGACAATGTTTAGTGTGCGAGCAGTGTGGGAAGCTTGGGATGCCTTGTTGATATCTCCGGAACTGTTGGCGTTGTCCACCTGTGGCCAAAGAGAAGGCAACATTGTCAAATAAGGGCCGAGTTCCAGCCTACAGACGAGTAGAACAAGCCCTCTAACAAATAATTGGGAAAGGGCTGGGGTGGAAGAGAAATTGGCAGGCCCCAGATAACCTCCTGCACTGTATCTTCTGCGTCCACTGTCACCACTTGTTGAGAGACAGATTGTTACTCCCAGCCGTCCTTCCATCCTTTTCCTTCTGCTAATTTTAGAGCTCAGTTTGGATGACAGCTTCCAGAATCCCTCTCTAGCCAACGTCAGAGAGAGGGGATAGAATCATAGAATAGAATAGAATCATAGAGTTGGAACAGACCACAAGGGCCATCTAGTCCAACCCCCTGCCATGCAGGAACCCCATCATAATATTTCCGACAGATGGCCATCCAGCCTCTGCTTAAAGATCTCCAAAGAAGGAGACTCCACCACCCTTTGTGGCAGCATATTCCACTGCCGAACAGCTCTAACTGTCATGAAGTTCTTCCTAATGTTCAAATGGAATCTCTTTTCCTGTAGTTTGAAACCATTGCCCCGAATCCTAGTCTCTGAAGCCATGGAAAACAAACCTGTTCCCTCTTCAATATGACATCCTTTCAAATATTTAAACATAGCTATCATATCCCCTCTCAGTCTTCTTTTAGAAAAGCTAAACATTCCCAGTTCCCTAAGCCGTTCCTCATAAGACATTTCCTCCAGACTCTCGTTGCACTCCTCTGCACCCGCTCGAGGTTGTCAACATCCTTTTTAAACTGAGGTGCACAGAACTGGACACAGTACTCCAGGTGGGGTCTGACAAGAGCAGAATATAGTGGGACTATCACTTCCCTTGATCTAGACACTATGCTTCTATTGATGCAACCAAGAATCACATTGGCTTTCCTGGCTGCCGCATCACACTGCTGACTCATGTTCAATTTGTGGTCCACCAAGACTCCCAGATCCCGTTCACAGGTACTATTCTCCAGCCAAGTGTTCTCATCCAGAAGAGCCACCTCTGCAATACCTGGCCAAAAGCTCTGCTGGGCTGTGACTCAGGACCAGGCGGGACACATGAAAGGAGGAGGCTTCCTCTGCCATTTCAGTTTGGGCAGAGTCACAATGACAAGGCACTGTTTTGCAACTCCCGTCTTCATCCTCTCTCTGAGCGTTGTGCACTTGTACATTTGGCAGCTTTGCGGCACCATATCCTCCCTTTGGACCCATACCTTGCAACCTCTGGCAGATGCCGAAGAGGTGAGGTGAGGTGAGGTGAGGTGAGGTGAGGAAGCAATTCCCATGTCCATCAAAGCCGCCTTGGCACTGAACACGAGAGACCTGACAACAGATGGGAGTGGACAGGGATAGTCCACCCCCCCCCGGCAGGGCTTCATGGCTATCTCGTGTACAAAGACAAACATCCTTCCCTCCAATGCCACTTATCTGGAGAGCTTCCTCAGATATGTCATAGGCGGTTATTTCACGTACCTCTCGCCGCTCTTCATGGCTCCGCTGCGGCCCCGTAAGTACTCAAGTTTTTTCACGGACCAGCGAGGTGGCGGCGTGCTCACCCCGACCACGCCCCCTAAACTGTGCGCCAACCGGGGTGAGAGATTCCCTTCCTCGACCAATGGAATCTGCTCAATCCGCTTCTTGATCCGCGTTGACGGTACGTGTGTTTCGCCCGGATTCGGTTCCCGCAACTTCTCCATAACCTGAGTGCCTATTTTCTTAAACTTTCTCCATAGGAATGTCGATATATCGATATTTCGACGCGGCTAATTTGTCCTTCCAACATTTCCTTCCAAAAATTTCCTCAAATTTGATTCATAAATGTTGAGTTCGGCACTACGACCACCTGCCCCGGTTCCACCCAGTTTTCAGCCGCCAGATGGCACCCTAGCAAGTGCAAATTAGGTGTATCAACACACTGTAGACATACGATGGCGGTGTTCTGGTTTTACAATCTGTACTCTTACCTTGAATGACCGTGTCACAAAAGATTGACGACAGTTCCTGTTTAACCCCGTCCCCTTGGCTCTGCAGTCCATTCCAGTTCTTGGGTATTGCCTGTTACTACTATAGACTCATGGATTGGGGTTCCCCCCCCCCTTTCTGCCCTTAGGACGTGTAATTGTCCTGTTTTCAATAAGCCCAAATGATGCGCCAGTAACACCCATGATCGACTTGAGCAAGTCTTGTATTGTTATATTTAATACCAGAATTGTTTCTCTAGACGAGGAATTGTACTACCGGCCAGACTTATTTTGAGTATTTCTTTGGGACCGAACCTAACGACATGTTAAGCTCATCTGTACTGCTTTGACTTTTATGAATTATTTCTCAGCCACCAGAAACTGACCTATCAATTTACATTCAGTCACGAACCATAAATGTACAGTTGCAGATTCCTAATTTTGTAACCTCGGAATGTGCTATGGCAATTTTTAAGGGTGGACCCTGTGGGGTTTGCTTAAAGTGCAGTTGGATTCATGTGTCTTGGATTTACACCTTCCACTGTATTTATTTAGAAAAGCATCAGTTTTCACTAGGGATGTACTCACGTATTAACCCCCCCCCGCTGTCTTGTACTTCCACAAACCATAAGAGAAGTCAGCTCCATGCTTGATATGAACAGCAAATGAAAATGCGCGCTTCCCGGACTACTGACAGCAGTCTGCCGACAGTTCGATTTCCCTGTGCATGCATTACTGGTGTATTTAATTAGGAGTTGCAATATCTTGATTCATATGCTTGGTTTTCCTTTTAAGGTACAGAATGGGCAGCCAGAAGTATGTTGCCTGGCAACAGCATTCCCGGGCTAACTTTTGCACCTCCATTTAAATGTAAACTTGCTGTTCGCAGCATACACCAGTGGGCGTTGAAAAGTTGAAGTCTGATCTTATCTTGCTCTTTACTGCATCCCTTGCTGTGTTGCAGATAAACAGCAGGCTTTAATGGCAACACAGCTGCCTGTTGTGCTGCTAAGTACTTATCAATCTTGCAAAAATTACCATTCTTACTTTGCTTAAGCATGTGCAGAAATATAGTTAAACTTCTTAAAGGCAGTCCCTGTATAACTCTAATTTCAGCAACATTTTATCTCTGTGATAAAACTGCTCGTGTCCAAAAGAAATTACATGAAATAGTTCTTTGTTTGCCTAAAGGACCTTCACATTCCAACACAACTTTGCAACAGCCATGATTTCTAAAACCGGGGGAGAAGTTTCTGTAGAACTTCACTGAGCAGATAGAAGAAAACAGAGATGAGCTGTCTGACCACCTGCAGACGACCTCACTGCCCCTGCTCTCTAATTAGTCAGCCAATTGACCTTTTCCAGAGAATCTGTGCAGGAACCTTTCAGCATTGCTTAGCTGGGGATCGATCGTTGCAGAGAACCATCACCTTCCCAAGCCTAATTTTCCTTCTGCTTCCACCAGCACATGTTCAAAAATGGCTGGCAATCGCGGAAGATTTTGGTCCGCGCATGAGGTGACCTCCATGCTGGACATTTTTATAGAGCAGAACTTTGGTGGAGTTCTTTTTTCGGCAGGGGCACGTAGAAATGAACATGCTTTTGCCCACGCCTCCAGGGAGCTCCGTTTATTAGGGTACTTTTGTGTAAGCTCCCAGTGCAGATCGAAATTTAAATTATTGCGTCAGCAATTTAATCTTGTTCTGATTAATTTCGGACCTGATCCACCAGAACAGCATCAATCCCCTTATTGGCCGAGGATGAAGACTTTATGGCGTCAGGCGCACAGGCCCCATCCTGGACATGCCTTTCCTGCAGGTACAAATGCAAGAGTAATCTTTGTTTTTGTATACCACTACCTCAAGTAATTACCTGTTCCTTCTACGTATGGGTACTGCGCCAAATAAGTTGTTCACCCACCCACTTCCCCTTTATCCATTTTTTCACCCCCCCTACTTTTCATAGTAGAAAACCCTTGTCTATTGTCTGAAAACATTATGCTGAGACTAAGGAGAGGAAATGCAGTTAATTACTGCTTAAATCTTAAATATCTGATTGTTATTATATACTTGTTCTACTGAGCTAGTAGTGGGGTACAATTTTTGAAGTTAAATATTTCAAAACTTTTTCTAATTTGAAGGAATCACATTATATTTCTTTTTTTCCCTTTTCTGGGTTTTATGTACTAAAAACATCCTTATGCAGAGGCAAAATAAAAACTAAAGATGTTGCTAATCACCCGCCTAACTGTTAGCTTTTTATCGGGAAGACAATAATACTTTTACCATTACCAATGTAAATTACGGTTGTATCACCAAACTGTTTTTCCCGACATTCTACAATGCAATTTTGCATATGTATCGGGTTGAATGCAGGGGAATTGTCTACATAGGTTGCTTCTCCATCTTGCTTTACATACCTATCATCACTTACCGTTGGGAATCTTGGGTAATCCATAGCAGTGCCATTTCTCAGTGTTTGAGAGGCACTTAAAAAACAATAATTTGCACATGTTTGATTGTACTGATATTATGTAGTGTTTTCATGTAGAAAACAAGATTCAAAGCCTTAGTGTCAAATAATTACCAGCGAAAATAAAAAAATTTAGTTACGTCCTTTTTAAAAAAAAAAAAAAACCTTAAGGACTTCATAAAAATTTGGTCCTCGGCATTAAAGCTTTCTTAAGAAGTAGTAGTTATTTCTTGTTTCCAGAGGTCCTCCTCTTTTTGCGTATCGCCCTTGTATTCTCATAATAGCCTTATATCAATTTCCACACAGCTGCTGGTCCAGCCCAAGGCATTGGGCTCAGACAGATGGCAAGGTTCAGAGTGGTCCCTGCAGTTAATGCTGCCCTTTTCAACCCCCAAAATCAACCAGAGGATGAAGATAGAGAAGGTGGAGAGAGAACAGTGATGATGATGGTGTGTGTACAATTCTATTTTACCTGCTATTAACTTTATGTAATGTTACTTTCAGAGTGCCCATTAGTATTTATCCCATTTCCAGATCAAGTACAGCCTGGTGTGGATGTAATGCAGCTAGGAGTGCGTCGTAGGGAACTGGAGCAGGTTATTGCTCAAATTCAGGATCTGGCTGAGCGAGGTATGGGCTTTCCTCACAGAACTTCATTAACTTACATATCTCAACAACAGGTTCCTCTTTATTTATGGGAACGCATCTGGGAATTGTAGTTTTTAAATCTGAATTTAACCAAGAGCCCTATCAGTTATAACGTCACTGTACACTGAAGTATGAGCAGCAGGTCTTCTGGGTTTGTTAGAGAAATACACCAGTTAATTGTATGTTGGTGGACATATTAGAAATTAAAGTTTGATTTTTTTTTCTATGCAGTTGCAGCACTTGAGGCCGATGTGCAGCAGATGAGGGAGGAACTTCTATGTCCTCGACGTCGACGCCGTCAGAGGCATTAATTGCTTTATAAACATTTTCCTTTTTTTTTTCTACAAACCTTACTTGAACGTGTGCAGAAACACCTTCCCCTTTTCCTGATGTTTACAAATATTGACAATGGCATTTGCAGAGTTATTTCTTGTTAGTTTTATTTTAATACAGTATAGTAAGTAATGCTGAAACAAAGCTGTTATTCTTTGGAAGTCTTTTATATTTATTAAATAAAGAATATTTTCGATTAAAACTGAGATGGTTTCTGAAAAAACATAAAGGGCATAAAGAAACAGTTACATTCATAGATATAACATCCATCTCCTCCATCACGTTAGATTGCTATAAATGACATTATTACAGAACCTGGTGATGTGCTATTTTTATGGTGAGAATATTTGTCTCTTCCTCCTCATCCTTTTTACAGACGTCCTGAGAACTCTGGGCACTTTGTTTCCCCTTTCTTTTTTAACAATGACGTATGGTGAATGTGAGTCATGCAATTCAACAGATTCCCCACCTTCCGGTCCCTGCTTGTTAAAACTACACCCGACAGCATCCCTTGCTCCATTATCCCTCTGTTGAGCAGGCTCATCCGTGGGCGTGCTATGGAGCACTGCTTGATGTATCACTCCACTTCCAACTCCTGACTCTGTCTCCAATAAAGACTGGGAACAGGTCTCCTCCAAGTCACTATCAGTATCATTGCCAGTACTTTGATTATTCACAGTTTCTGTCTCTGAATCAGGCAATGCATTGATTACACTTGACTGTCTAAAGCCAAGCGAGGGTTGCAATTCTGCTTGGGAGGGTTGTTTTGAAGTTTTAGATCTTATGGGAATGTCTTCTTGATCAGACTCAACAGAAGACTTATCCTTCCATTCACTAGATGACGATGTTATAAACTCTGCAAGCATTTTCAGAGACGTAGAAGCAACTCTAAGGTTAGTTATCACTTGCTTCTGAAACCACTTATCTGCCTCATCTTTGTCATTTCGTCTGCCGTTGTTACTCTCCGTATTCCTCTGCACCCAGTCCACAAATCCAGAAAGGGTACTATCTAATTTAGTAGCAGCGCTTGCTCTCTGCTTCCTCTTCTGGAGCATGGCGAGTCTCCGTGCAGGGTCGAGGGTCGCCTCATAGTTTGTTGTATCTCTGGGATCTAAAAAAAAGCAAAAAAAAAAAAAAAACTTTAGTGGTTTAGAATGAAGTAGTTCAGGATTCAACATATACTCCTCCCAAGAATTCAAATTTAGGGTAATTTAAAAAAAAATTAATGTAAGGACAAGTACCTATTCATTTATACCCCGTGTTGAACCCAAAATATATGGATTAGTGTTCTTCATGCTGAAATATTATTTATTCAACCCATCCCACTTCCAGATTAGGAGTTCCCAAGAGCACCTCTTATCAGAAACTTAATAAAGAGAATTTTTTTTAAATTACCTAAAGACAGCAAAGTCAAAGTCAGTAATGGAATACAGATTGTAATGCACAATTAATAGAGCTAGGAGTAATGGTAATATGCGGTCTAACCTGCTCTCCTCGAGTTCTCTGTGGAGTTTGTGCCAGAACTCAATGCAGTGGAGCACCCAGAGGTTGTTGGCTCATTGAAGTCGTTACCCAATGCATCTAGTAAATAATGTTTTTAGAAGAGTAACATTCAGAAACAGTTGTGTGTATTACTCTACCTTGTATCAAATCACAACGATTCATTTTCAATACTAACAATGTATTCTTTGAGCTGCTAGTAGATAGGAGGTGCTACATTATACAGCAGTACTGAAAAGTGAATTTTTAACTTATCTAGTCTTCTTCAACATTCATGATGCATGTCTCAGAGCACGGTCTTTACAAACCTCTGGCTAATAAATTTCTGGGCAGTAGTGGTGGTTGACAATAAGATAGTTGGTATTTTACATCCACACCGAGTTATGGCTGATACTCTATAGGAGCTATCGAAAACACTGGTGTTTGTCATTGGGTGCAGGCTCTTTGCTTTATCCTTTACTTTGGAGAATTGGTTTTCAACCTGTGGCTCCCCAGATGTTCCATGACTGCAAATCCCAGAAGTCCTCATCACAAGGAGAACTGGCCATGATTTCTGGGAGTTCCTGTACAGGAAAATCCGGGGACCCACAGATTGAGAACCACTGCTGTGGAGTCTCCATCCAGAGTGGAATCGCAGCATCAACAATTTCGGCGTTGCCACATTATATAGCAGTAATGAGAAGTGATTTATTACTGTGTCAGTTCTTCCTCTGCATCAGTAATGTTTATTTATCCAGCACTAAATATATTTTCTACAATCAAAATCATTTCATTCCCACATTATGGGTTAAGAATTGTTTCTGGCATTAATAATGAGAAATACAGAACTATACTTACCTGTACTGGACACATCTGGGGCTGTAGAAAGCAGATAGTCGTTGGATTCTAGTAGGTCCAGGGACAGAACCACTTCTCCACTATCTTCCGTCGACTCAGCTCTTACCAGAAAGTAAAAAGCAAATGTAACAAACATAATATTGTGGTCTGTAAGGCCTCTCGTAAGCTGGGTAGGCAGTTCAGGCAGTAGAACGCGCATTTTTAAATATTTTTTCTTTTACAAACCCTGAGCTCAACAGAGAATTTATTGTTTGCAGTGAGGTGTTGACTGTTCCATCATTAACAGGCAGGAAGCACTACTGCTATTTAGAATTACTGCTAAATAGTTACTGGGAAGTAAATATTTAGCAGTAATCCTACTTTTGAGCGATGGATCTTTCCCATCTGATTAGTACGAAATTCGCTGCAGTACAAGCAGGGGCAAAAGTAGTAACTGAAAACATTTTACCTCTCCAACGTTAACGCTAAGGTAGATCAACAGAACGGAAAAGCCGGTCCTTTAAAAATGTGTTAAAGTTTGCCCAAGAAGCAATCCAGGCTTTGTAGAATGAACACACAATTGTCCTCGTAATCAGTGATTGTCTCTCTGTACGTCGGAAATCGAAGCTTTGAACAAGACATGCAGCCATTTAAAGGAAATGCAGGCACCCTGTTTGTTTAAAAAGGAAAACGGCTGTATGTAGAAGAGAAAGGTTTACCTGTTTCTGCTGCTGCCTCATTCTCAGTCGTTCTCAGGGGATGAATAGAGTTGTCCGTCCTAAATATCTGGGCCATCTCGTCAAACCAAATAAATTTTGACCTCCCAGACCCAGATGTATTGTTATGAAGCACGGCCTGCTTATAAAGTTTCCGTAAAGATTTCGTTTTAGTCCGGCATTCCTCCGGACTTCTATGAAAACCAATTTTAGCTAGCTCTTTGGAAATCAATTCAAAAATTTCGTAGTTCCTTTTAAGTGATGAAAGTGCATAAGTTATTTCTGCCTCACCCCAAATTTTAATAAGCACGGATGTTTCCGCGTTTCCCCATAAAATTCCCCTCTTTCCTTTCACTGATTTACTACTGCTCTGGCTTTCATCAAAGCTGTCTTCATGTTCCATTTCAGATAACCTTTGCCAAGGAGATGATTTGTGTTGCTAAAAAAGTAAAGCCCAGTTCAGATCTGAGCTGACTGCTTCCTTGGATGCTAGCAGGAAAATGGCCCCTTTCTTATCTTCCCAAATGTACCCGCATTAGCATTAAAAAAAGGGCCAGGTAAGGTTTCAACCAAAAGGAGATTTTTGAGTAGGGAGGCAATTTGTTCTCAGGAACGAGCAAGCTAAAAACAGGAAGATAGCTGTTAAGCCATAAAAGCAGTGTCGGATAGCAGGATTGGGGGAAGGGAGGATGGAGGATCCAAAAAGAGTTGGTTTAGGCAGGAAAGGGGGCACAGTATTTCTAGAATTGTTACATGGAGTTTATTAGTTACTTAAAAACATAAAGGAATACTTATAACTAAGAGGAGAAAAATGGTAGTCCAAGCAATAAAAGTACACATGAATCAAACTATTTAACACGCTTCTTGTTTAACATTGGGGAGAGCGTACATTCATAACAAAATGGAGCTAAAGGAGATTCATTGAAACTTTTCATCAGCATAAGAGTAAATAGTCAGTACTTATTACTTAACATGTGCGTACAGATAATCTGCAATAGCAGTTCTAATTGCCTCGGCCTCCATCCTTTCAGTATTAACCCTCTGTGGTTCTACGTCTGGAAAATCAGTCTCTAAAGTTGTTTGGGAGGTGGTTTGGAAATCTGTATCGTCATCGGGAATTTTGTGTTTCTTCTTCTCACATATGTTATGGAGAATTACAGCCGAAGCTACTATTGAGTTCACATTCTGAATATGAGCCTCCATGCGTACTAATAGCCTTCTGAATCGTGCCTTTAAGCGCCCAAAAGCGCGCTCTACCATGTTTCTAGTTCTGTTGAAAACCTTGTTGTAGTGCCTCTCTCGTTCATTTTTAGGGACAGCGTAGGGTTTCATTAGCCACTTGCACAGTGGGTAAGCACCGTCACCCAAGATAAGTGGTGGTATTGAAACACCAGCGTACTGGAACATAGGATTCCCTGGAATCAGTGTCCCTTCCTCCATTTTCCTGAAGAGCATGGAGGATCTAAACACATGTGCATCATGGTTTACACCAGAATAACCAGTGAGCATGGAAAAGAATATCCCGTCACCATCACATGCAGCCTGTAGTTGGATTGAGTGAAAAGATTTCCTGTTAAAGTATGCCAAAACATCCTTCTTCGGCGGGGTGATTGGCACATGGGAGCCATCAACCGATCCAATACAGTGGGGGAAACTGTACTTTCTCGTCGAAAGAAGCATCTGGAAAATAAATTGGGCAATAGCGAGAATAAAAGGTAGATACGTCTTATTCATTTATTTTGCGGAAAGGGTATATGAAACGGAGCACTTACCTTGTTGAAGTCCGCCACTCGAACCTCCTCCCTCAGAAGCGTATGCTCTATAGTGAGACACACCTCTACGACGACAGTAGCTACTGTTGATGTCCCCTTTTGAAATACATGTGCAATTGTGCTTGTAGCAGGAGCGACTTGCAAGGAAGTAGACACCAATGGCTACTCGTTCCTCCACTGGAATTGCCGAGCGCATAACTGTGTCCTTCCGCATTAAGTATGGTTGAAGCACATCAGCTATCTCAAAGAGCGTTTGACGGGTCATCCGAAAGTTCTCGATCCACTGATTATCATCCCAGTACTGCAGAACGGTATCGTGGAACCATTCCGAGCGACCAGGGTAGCACCAACATATTTTCTGTCTCGGTGCAGTGAGTCTCCACTCCGCAACAGTCCAAATCACAGTTTGGATTAGTGTGCTGGTGCCGTCCAGATACTCACTGGAGACGGCATCATAATCATCTTCATCACGGCGTAGCAAGAGAGCAGAAACGCAGTTTAGGATGATGTTGACATTTTCAAGAATGGAGGCAAGAATCGACTGCAGGAGTAAATAACGTTTTCTGGAGCCGCGGTTCCGCAAAGGAGGCATGGCAGTGAAAGCAATCAGCGGCGGAAATGGTCTTCGTGGATGCTAAATGGCTAGAAGGAACGTTTTTCCTTTCCTGGAGGACCCAAAAAGTTGGCTTAGAAAAATGGCTCTTGAAGCCACCTACTGGCATAAGGGGGAAATTGCATTAAAGCAAATACTGTCAATGGAGTTTTCCATGTAATATAACGAGACAAGTTACAACTTGTAATAAACCTCTTGCAGGAGTGAACCTGAAGTAAGAATGTCGACGAGTCGAAATATCGATTGAAAAATTAGAAATCGCACATGAGCAGTCAGCAATACCCTATTAAAAATAAAATCAGGAAGCGAATCGAGCACATGAGGTACCCATGGATTCGAACTCACCAAACATGTACGTGAGTATACGGTAAAAGCGGGAGGAACCGGTTTCTGGTCATGTGACACGATCCGAAGTCAGAGCGGTGCGTGCCTAAGCGATGCACGAGGAAGTACGTGAAATAACCGCCATAGCCACCCACTGTCCACAGCACTAAAAAGCTTCTCTCTAAAGTCATTCCAGAACATTCCTCTTTGGGAGGTTACCCCTCCTGACCCTTGGTGCACAGGGCTTCCAGGAAGAGGGACAATGGCTTCATGTTAATTGCCAAAATAACTGTCCTGATGCCTGCACCATCTAGTAGCATGCTACTAGTCTGGGCAGTTCCCCCCAAACGAACAAACAAAACTCCCTCCACATAAACATAAATACAAAAGTCACACACACACACACACACATGATCTGCACCACCTGAGACGCATGATGGTGGCCATGGACATATATATATATATAAAAGATTTAAAAATAATAACAATTGCAAATATAAGTTCCAGCTCATTTCCCCTTGTACTATAGGTTCCTCCTGGGCCTCAAGGATCTGTATATCCTAGAGATATAAAATTTCAGGAAATTTTGAACACATGGGAGGCGGAGCTTTGGAAAAAAATGGTCCAGGGAGGTTTGGGGATGTGATCCCTCCCCACCCCCCTTACCATCTCTCTCCCTTTGTCGGTTCTGCTCCCTTTTCTACCTTTCTTCCTTCTCTGCTTCTCTTCCCTCTGCTGTCTCCTGTGTAAACAATGAGCCGGTGCCAAAAATGAATACATGCCTTCCAAATAGAGCCCAAAAGGTTCAGAACATTTCTTAAAGGGAAAGATGGCTCAGTCTAAGTAGTTCTCTCTCTTTTTTTTCATCCAAACGGGATCATCAGAGATCCATATACCATACCGACATTGTGCACCTGGTGAATGCTGGGATCCTGAGAACATCTTGATATCAATCCTATGACATATTTAAAACAGAATATTTCCAGTTTGTTTTTTTTCAGTCCTTCCCAAACAACTGTATTCCAAAGTCTATCTTGGCCTCCATCCTGTTTGTGTCCAAAGCACTGGAATTTCTTTTTTGCCAATGAAATTGGAAACCACAAATGAGAACAGATGGGAAGCAAAGAGATGAAGCAAAATATGTTGAGTAATACATATGAGTGGGAAGTTTCTTTAAATTCCATAACTGAAAAAAAAAATCCATATAAGTTTTAAGCATAAGTCTTGTTGTTTAAAAGGACAGTGGAAGAGAGATGTGCCAGACACAGAAAATCACCTAACCCCAAACCTTTTTATATGTCTGCCCTTGCATACTACCGAAAGCCAGAATCTGAAACAGGCTGCAGTGATGGGATGGCCATTTGCTTGACTTTCAGGGTTTGAGTGATATATGTAGCCTGATAAGAGCAGCAGCAGCAGCAGCGCACAAGGGAGTGATTTCAGAAGCTTGGTAAAAGTGAGAATGCATCCTTGAAGATAGTTCATTGGGAGTTTGATTCCCCCACTGGGGGGTCTCCTTGAGCACCGCTGTGCTGCAGTTCGATGATGATGATGATGATGATGATGATGATGATGATGATGATGATGATGATGATGATGATGATGATGATGATTGAGAGTAAGGAACGTGTCCCTTTAAGAGTAGGATAAAAGCAAGAATTCCATCCAGTGAAGCTCTTAATGCAAGCTTCAAGTTGTATGCTCCACACAACTTTTGAAGGAGCAAGGAAGGTGCCTGATTTCTTAAGGGCCCAGCCACTCTGGAACAATCCCATAGAATACCGAAATACAATGCAATTAATTAAGCATGGAATCAGGTAAGAGAGGGATGGGGCTTTACCTGTAAAACAATCCAAGAAAGATTCCATGGAAACAGATGAGAAGTGCAACATGTACAGAATAGGGGTGGTGGTATAAAATCATGCACACTGCAACCTTGTGTTGCAGCATTATTTCTAACAAAGCCAATGTCATCAAGTCCCACAAATAAGTTATGAAGACAGGGGAAGGGAGAGGGAATGAATACCTAAATCTTCCACCAGTTCTAAGTATCCTTATTTTTTAAGCCCAGTAAGCGGATGTTTTCTCCTTCTGAACAGCTCCAGACACCTGTCAATTCCTCTCTCACATACCACACTAAGAAAATTTCCTTTCACAAAAGCAATTAGAAAGCCAAAGATTTCTTTTGAAAAGGGACAAAAGTGGGGTTGGAGGAAGGATGCTGTATGAAACAGACATTTGTGGGTAGAGGCACACATGGGCACCCTCACTTCCACTGGCTTTTAAATGCCTCCGCACCCCAAATGCCTTAAATTGAAGCTGTCTTAAATGTTCTGGGCTGTATATTGTCCCTCATTATTGTATGCCACCTTGGGTCCTTTTCCAAGGAGAAAGGTGGGGTAAAAATATTCAAAATATTTGAAACCAGACACGCCAGAAATGGACTTACTTGAGAGGAGTAGATCACTGCTGCGATGCCGAGGGGCAAGCAGCAGCAAAGCATGGTGAAGATGGAGAGGCCAAGGTAAGAAGGGACATCCCCCTGAGAAGATGGCATGTTTCCAGATGGTTGATGAGCTGCCAGGGCTGTGAGGAAGAGAGGGTGGCTGTTTGCAATCCTTGCTTTGACTCGGGCCACTCTTGGGGGAGTAACACAGAGCTCAATGGCCAAGGCAACAGCCCGGAGCCGTTTAAGGGCTGTGTCTGCCTCCACACCCACACTGATCTCATCTGCAGGGTTGGGGGGGGGGAGCAAGCAGTGGGAGGGGAGAGTCAGGGTGGGAGGAGGGGGAGACCAAGAGATGCCGGGACCAACTGAGCCTTGAACATGCCAAGGAAAAAGAGAAAAGTCCTCTTGGAGCACCAAAAAGGAGGGAGAGCACCACCAGAGCTGCCCTGCTGTTTTTCTGCTGGTGATGTGCTGTTGAGTTGCCCCTCATTTATGGGAACAGTCCTGGTCCTCCATTGACCCGCTCAGCTCTTGCAAAATAAAACCTCTCTCTTCTTTTAGGGAGTCAGTCCATCTCATAATTGGTCTTCCTCTTATCCTGCTGCCTTCCACCTTGTCCAGGGTCACTGCTTTCCCCCCAGGGAATCCTGACAAAGACAGCTGGAGCGTCAATACATTTGCCACCAGAGACCATCCCGGTTTGACTTGATCTGAAGCTACCCTACTTCTCATCATTTCAGGGAAATGGGGATTTCAGCCAGTGACCTTTGCATGAGTTCGCCCTGTTGAGATCCCTCTTTTTACATCACCAAATCATAGCAGGGCTGGGAGAGTAAGAACAGACAAAAGAAAATATTTTTTCACCCAGCGCGTTGTTAGTCTGTGGAACTACCTGCCGCAGGATGTGGTGATGGCATTTGGCCTGGATGCCTTCAAAAGGGGATTGGACAGATTCCTGGAGGAGAAGTCCATCACAGGTTACAAACCATGAGGGAGATGTGTCATCTCCAGGCTTAAAACCGGGGTCCTTCAAGGGCCAGATGCAGGGGAGTGGTATCAGGAGACAGAGATCTAGTCTTACCTGCTCCCGGACGCATCTGGTGGGGCCACTGTGAGATACAGGAAGCTGGACTAGATGGGTCTTTGGCCTGATCCAGCAGGGCTCTTCTTATGTTTTTATAGCAGTCCCGATTCTCTCTCTGTCTCCACGCTTCATATTTGCACGTCATGCTCTGCTCCTTGTGGTGCTGGTGGAGGCGGTACCCTTTGAAGCCAATTTCCACTTTGTGTTCTAGGACGCAATGTCAGCACAGCTGGCAAAGGCAGTGAGGCTGTTCTTGACCTGTAACATACATCATTCAAAAGGTAGTAGCCCAGATTAGCCCCAGAAGGAAAGAAAAAAATGCAAGATAAGAATTTGTTCTCCAGAGCTGGGTCTGATCTGCAGCGGGTTTTCTTTTTCTTTTTTTAAAAGATGAGCAACACAGCTGGTCTCCAAGTGGGTTCCCCGTCCCCCCATTCCTTCAGTCTCAAATAACTTATAAATGTGATTGCAGCAAATGTCTAGAGACTTTGGTTTTAATCCTAAAATATACTTTGCTTTTTATCCTAAGGTAGCAATGAACCTTTATATCACTGGAGTACATCTTTAGGGTTTTTTTCTTTGTGATTGATCTCAAACACCAGTGTCAAGTTCCTCTTTCCCACTACCTTGCATGCATCCTTGAGTACCCTGACTCTGTGGAATAACTAAATGATGGTGGTAGTGGTGGTGGTGGTGGTGATCTTAGAACTGCCAAGCTGGAATGAACCCTGGGGTGGGGGGATGTCATTAAGTCCTGCCCCTGTCAAGGAGGCACAGTGGTTAGAAAGAAAGGAAGGAAGGAAGGAAGGAAGGAAGGAAGGAAGGAAGGAAGGAAG
>JAHTLZ010000202.1:520561-530857 GCA_023846285.1 Phrynocephalus versicolor | reverse complement strand
AAGGAAGGAAGGAAGGAAGGAAGGAAGGAAGGAAGGAAGGAAGGAAGAAAATTGGAAAATTCTGTTTGGAAAATTCCTGAAAGCACGTGGCATTGGAGGTATTGCCAGCATGAATTTAAAAATAAAATAAAAGGTGGGGAGGTGGATTCCTTGAAAATTGACAAATTCTGAGGGTAGCAGAGAAGATTGAGAGGACTGTTTTTTCCCCATTATCTTTTTCTTTTCTTTCTTCCATTTTCAAGGAACTGACCAATAAGTCAGAATGGAGGTCCAGGGGGCAGATGTTGCCAGGACCCTGCCTGTCACAGAACCTGACTTTGAGGGGTTAAATGGTGAAGAGCTGCTGGAGGAGCCTTGCAGCTCAACTCAGCAGGCAGCTGGGTCTGATGACTCAGCTGAAAACATATCTCCTCCTCCTCCTAGAAGGGTCATGAGCAGAATTCTGCAAAGACGTGCTACCAGGAGAGCTAGGGAAAGGGTCTTTGATGCTAGACGGGGAATCAGGTCGGGAAGCCCTGAGTACTAGCAGAAGCCTTTCCAGAAGTAAGGGCGTGTTCCCTGTTTTGGGATAAACCTGGCAAGCTTACCTTGAGCTCTCTGTGGGAGCAACACATCATTTGAACTTGCAACCACATTCCTATCTGTGACCTTGACTCTGTTTCCTGATTTCAGACTGGCTTCCTGGACAACAGCTTGATCTGTTCCCTTGGGTTTGGCATCTGGTTTCTGTGAGATATTCTGGTTTTGACTTGGACTGGTAATTGCTGGGAGTTGGATTCTGTTATTTATCTGGCACTTGATTGTTAGCAAAGGACTTGAACTTGCCTGGCTTTCCACCAAAGATCTTGGCAAAGAACTGAACTCCACTTGTGTGTGTGCTCTGTGTGCGGGGCTTGACAGTTTGCTCCTACCCAAACTTCTTCAAGCAGAATGAAAGAGGAGGAGGCTGTTGGGATGACACCGTTGGAAGTTTTGCAAAACCAAGTGCTGCTTTTGTCTCAGGCAATATTTCAATTGCAGCAAGCTCCATGGATAATAGGGGACAATAGGAATCTTTATTGTCATTGCCCCCTTGCAGGAACAATGAAATTTTGTGGTTGCTATATAAAACTCATTTAAAACATTTCACATAGATTTAAAAACAGGTACAACACATAATATGACATATAAAATGACTAAAATATGACATATAAAATAAGCTGACTTCAAAGTCCATGATTTCCATTTAAGGCCAATATTGCTCTAAAAACGAAGCTATTTTTGAGATGGTTTGTTCTTGCCCTCAGTACTCTATATCTCCGTCCCGATGGCAGCAACTCAAAGAGGCAATGACCAGGATGTGATGGATCTCTTAATATATCTAATGCTTTATAGTGGCACCTGGTAGTATAAATTTGTTCTAGGGTGGGGAGTGAACAGCCCACAGTACTCTCTGCAATTCTTATGATTCCTGTGCAACACTGTCTTATCCTGGTGGGTACAACTTCCATACCACACACATAACCCGTAAGTAAGCACAATGATAGAAGGCCACCAGCAGCTTTTGTGGAAGATGGTTTTTCCTTAAAGTTCTCAAGAAAAATAGCATCTGCTGAGCCTTCTTTGCAAGCCCCTTTGTGTTGACACTCCAGGACAGATCCTCCTGTAACTCAATGCCCAAAAATCTAAAACCTGTAACCCTCTCCACACCAGTCCCATCAATCACCAGTGGTTGAATATCAGTTTTCTGCCTCCTAAAGTCTACCACAAGTTCCTTTGTTTTCTTTATATTTAGGTGCAAATTATTTATTCTGCACCACTTGGTCAACCTCTCCACTCCATCTCTGTAAGCAATCTCACTCTCATTGCCAGAGATGAGCCCAATCACAGTTGTGTCATCTGCAAACTTAATGATCCTATTGCTAGGATAGGCAGAGACACAATCAAATGTGTAAAGAATATAAAGGAGTGGGCTAAGTACACACCCCTGTGGTGTTCCAATGTTGGTACTAAGAGTATTAGAGGTGTAAGGGCCCAACCGGACCCTTTGAGAACGTTCTGACAGAAAATCCAAGATCCACCCACAAAGTGATGGTGGAAGCCCTAGACCTTCCAGTTTAGAGATCAAACGTCGTGGAAGAATGGTGTTAAAAGCCGAGCTAAAATCCACAAAGAGCAATCTAGCATGGGCCCCCCTCTGCTCCAGATGTTCATAAACAGCATGAAGAACACACGCCACAGCATCCTCTGTTGATCTCTTCTTTTTATAGGCGAATTGGAATGCGTCCAGTCCCTCTGGTAAACAGGCAATAACATAGTTCCGTACCAACTTTTCAAAGCACTTCATGATTACAGGTGTAAGTGCTACTGGACGAAAGTCATTCAAGTTTTCTGGATTTGGTTTTTTTGGTATCGGAACAATAATGGCAGACTTTAGGCATGACGGCACAATAGCTTGGGACAGGGATCGATTCAAAATCCCAGTGAAAACTCCTCCTAATTGATCTGCACAGTCCTTCAATACCCTTCCAGCAACTCCATCTGGCCCTGTAGCCTTCCTTGGATTGATTCCCTTCAACACCTTCCTCATCTCTCCCTCCTCCACATTAAAAATTACATTCCCTTGTGCCGATGCTGGTAACAATAGTGAAGGTGGCAGAAACTCTGCTGATGTCTCTACTGATGTTGCTTCAAAACGGGCAAAAAAAGCATTCAGTTCCTCTGCCAAAGATACCCTTCCCTCAGCTACTGGGGAAACTTTAGATTTGTACCCAGTCATTTCCTGTACACCTCGCCACACCTCCCTAGTGTTGTTACGCTGAAAATTATTCTCCAATCTCTGCCTGTATGCCTCTTTACCTACACGGATGCCCCTCTTCAGATCTGCTCTGGCTGCACTATACAGTGACCTGTTTCCACTTCTAAAAGCAACATCTCTTGCCTTTAGCAGCTCCTGAACCTCCCTTGTCATCCAGGGTTTCCTGTTTGGATAGATCTTTATCTGGCGCTTTTGCGTTACACTGTCAGTACAAAATCTGATATAGTCCAACACTACCTCAGTGTAAGTTTCTAAATCCTGTTGGGCAAATGCCTCCCAATCAGTGTCATAAAAACAATCCTGCAACTGTTGAGATGCTCCTGCTGGCCATATCATGACCGGCTGGGTTGCAGCCCCGTTGCCCTTTGCTGCCTCCTGACCGGTTTGAAGGCAAGTTAGAGGACTTCCCTGCATTCTTGGCTCAATGCAAGCTGTTTATTGAGGTGCGTGCTCAAGAATTTCCTACTGAGATGTCTAAGGTCTGCTTTATCATCAGTTTGCTGAAAGGACAGGGAGCAAAATGGGCTACTCCTTTACTCCTCGGTGCCTCACCTCTACTGGATAATTATCAGGCTTTCCTGAATCACATTTCTTCAGCTTTCAGAACCCTGTGCAGGCTGCTACTGCCAACAGGAGACCCAGAGCTCTGAAACAGGGCAAAGATTCAGTGTTTGACTACACCACTGCATTCCGTTTGATAGCGCAGGATCTGCATTGGAACGAACCAGCACTGATTTCTCAGTATATGGAAGGATTGGCAGATGAAGTGCTTGATGAACTCTCTAGGGTGGAACAACCAAGCACGTTACAGGAACTCATTACCCTGTGTCTCAGGATAGATGGATGCCTGGAAAGCCGTCGCCTCTCCCGAGGCAAGAACTACAACCAGCAACCTCTGCCAGCTGTGCCTAATCTGCAATCCGGTGAAGCCCGCAGAATAGATCCAGAACCTATGCAACTGGGAGCTGCTCGACAACGCCTCACCCCAGAGGAAAAGGCAAGACAACACTCTCATAATCTCTGCGGAGGAGGAGGACATTTCGCTTCCATTTGCCCTTTGAAGCGCTCCTCAGTAAGTGCTGCTACCTCTTCAGCAGTAAAAGGGCAGCTCCATCCTTGAAGGAACCCACAGGAATGGAGCATACCAAGGGGTTCCCAGATAATACCATCACGCCCCAAGGACCTTTCCTGGTACCTGTAACTCTAGGGCTTCCTGATGGCCGGAAAGTACCTGTGTATGCTATGGTAGACTCTGGGGCAGCTCACTGTTTTGTGGATGCTGGGTTTGTGCAGTGCCATCGGATTCCAGTACAAGGAAACTCCTTTGCTGGTAGAATCCATTGAGGGTTGGTTACTTCGTTCTGGGCCGATAGCTCAGGAAATCTGTCCACTTACTCTTCAGGTAATGGACCACAATGAGCAGATTTGCTGTAATGTAACACGGATGCCCCAGTTTCCTCTTGTCTTGGGACTTTCCTGGTTGCGAGCTCATAACCCATTGGTGGATTGGGTGCAAGGGGAATTGTACTTCAAGGTTCCTTGCTCAAATAAAAATTCTACCATCCTGGCAGCTGCCTATGCTACATCTGACCCTGTCTTGCCCCAGGTATACCAAGACTTTGCGGATCTATTTGAGGAAAAGGGGGCTGATAAGTTACCTCCGCATCGGCCCTATGACTGTGCCATTGATCTGATACCTGGGGCACCCCTCCCTGCGGGACGAGTCTATCCTATGTCTGAACCTGAGTTAAAAGCTTTGAGGGCTTTCCTAGACAAGAACCTTCGACGTGGGTTTATACACCCTTCCAAATCACCATTGTCCGCACCGGTGATCTTTGTAAAGAAGAAGGGAGGAGAGCTTCGTCCTTGTAATGATTACCGGGCATTAAGCAAGATCACTATTCGGGACCGGTACCCTTTACCCCTAATCTCTGAAGTTTTGGACCGGTTAAAAGGGGCAAAGTGTTATACAAAGCTGGACCTTCATGGGGCGTATAATTTGGTGCGTATCCGTAAGGGAGATGAGTGGAAAACCGCGTTTCGGACCCGATACGGTCAATATGAACATTTAGTAATGCCTTTTGGACTGACAAACGCACCCAGTGTAATCCAGTGGATGATGAATGACATTTTCCATGATCTACTAGATCGTTGTGTGGTCATTTATTTAGATGATATCCTGATTTATTCCGCTGACCCAGCTCAGCATGTTCAAGATGTTTGTCAGTTCTTGCAGAGTCTCCGGGAAAACAGACTATATGCTAAGCTGGAAAAATGTGAGTTTGACATTAAGGAAGGTGAATTCCTGGGGCATATTATTTCTTCCCAGAGAATCCGCATGGACCCTAAGAAAGTAGAGGCTGTGTTGTCCTGGCAGCGACCACAAAACCGTAAGGATTTGCAACGGTTCCTTGGTTTCACCAACTACTGTCGCCAGTTTATTCCTGCCTACGCTGACATTGCTGCATCTTTAAACCATCTCCTTCGGCCCAAAGAGCTTTTCTGGTGGACTCCAGAAGCAGAAGAGGCTTTCTCTAATTTGAAAACCCACTTCACCTCGGAACCCTTGCTCCACTATCCTGATCCACAATTACCCTTCATAGTGGAGGCTGACGCATCTAGCGTTGCTCTGGGAGCAGTGCTATCTCAACAGGATGATCCCTGCCAAACCCCGCGTCCCTGTGCCTATTACTCTTGGCAGTTAAAAGCTGCAGAGAAGAATTATACTATCTGGGAGCGTGAACTGCTGGCCATCAAGACGGCTTTTGAGGTATGGAAACATTACCTCGAGGGAGCTCGACACCCTGTTCAAGTATTGACTGATCATCGAAACCTTGAACATCTACAAACAGCCCGGCGATTGACTCAGCGACAAATCCGGTGGTCATTATTCTTTTCCCGGTTTGATTTCTGGATCAAATACATTCCTGAGGCTCAGAATAAAAAAGCTGATGCATTATCCAGAAAACCTGAGTATGCAGCGCCTGTGAAAGAGACATTAGTGGCGCCCATCTTGCCTCCCTCTGTGTTCGCGGCCACGAATCCATGTCTCAGCTTGGCAGAAGAAATCCGTGAATCTCAAGCTCACGATTCATGGACTCAGCAATGTCTTCAGGAACTCCAGAATGGGAATCATGGAGAGTTTTCTGCACAGCAAGGGTTATTATTACATCGAGGGCGGTTATATGTTCCTGCTGGTCCTCTTCGTAACCAGGTGTTGCATCTCTCACATGACTCTTTACCTGCTGGACACTCAATCAATCAATCAATCAATCAATCAAATGAATTACAACCACCCCCAAACTTGTTTCCCACCCAGTCAGTGTCCTATACTGCTGTTTCCCCCATTGAACGTTTTAAAACATTGAACAACAATTTAAAACCTTGAGCATTTTAAAACCTAATAAGATAAATAAATAAATAAAATGAATTAACCCCCCCACTTGTTTCTCATTCAGCCAGTGTCCTATACTTCTGTTTCCCCCATTGAAGGGCTTTAGTTTAGTTTAGTTTTGTTAACATTTTAAAACTAACTAACTAACTAACTAACTAACTAAATAAATAAATAAATAAATAAATAAATAAATAAATAAATAAATAAATAAATAAATAAAACAATGAAGAGTGGCAAGGGGAAGGGCACCCCCACTAAACTCAAAAGAATCATGCTTTGGCAGGCTAAGGCAGGCAGCAGTGCTGCTAGTGATGGTGGTAACCAGCACCAGCAGCAGCAGCACTGCTAGAGGAGCATCTTGCCCTGCCACTGTGGGCAGCAGGGCAGAGCAGATGCTACCCCCACCAATCCCTACTCCCTCTTGTTTGAGGAGGAATCAGAATCCTCCCAGAGCTCAGTCCATCTTGAGCTGGAGGATTCTGAGGACCTTTTGGCAGGCAGGGAGGAAAGGCAGGCTTCCTCATCTGGTGCAAGGTCCACTCCTCCTCCCTTCCAGACCAGTGGCAGCAGTCCATCACCCCAGGGTGCGAGTCAGGCACGACCCAGGCTGGCTCTGCCAGAGGCAGCAGCTTGGGCAAGCCTCATGGCTCTCTCTGGGAGTTTTTTGAGAGCCAGGAAGACCCAAGGCTTGCAGTGTGCATGCGCTGCAACGTGGTTGTGCGCAGGGGGAGTGACCCAAGGCACCTTTCACTGAGTTCCTTGTGGAATCACCTCCTGTGCAAGCACCCTGGGATGTTGCCAGGGCCAGCGGCAGGCAGTGGTCCCTCTGGGGCTGGGAGGAACAGGGGAGTAGAAGAGGCAGACAGGGGCATGGAGGCAGGGGAGACCTCCACTGAGAAAGCAAAGAGGCAGGCCACTCTGCATGAAGTGGTGCCTCTCAGTGGGAGTTTCTTGAGCCAGAGTGATAGGGGCCACTTGCGTGGTTGGCGAAATGGTGGCCATGAGCGGTTTGCCCCTCTTCTTTGTGGAGTCAGCAGGATTCGGTCACCTGCTGAAGCACCTGGCTCCCTGGTATGAGCCTCCATCCCATTGTACCCTCAGCAGGTGGGTGATGAATCGGTCAGGGAGATGGTCCGTGCCCAGCTGCAGGTGGCCAGAGGTCGCAAGTTCCACTTCACAACCAGTGGGCACCATGGCTATCTGGCCCTGACAGGTTATTAGTGGCAATCCAAGGATGTCCTTGGCAGCAGGGCATCCGAGGAAGTGCCACAGGGGGGAGGCGCAAGGGAGCACCCCAAGAGGGTACAGGGTGGCCCTTCTCCAGGCGCAAAGCATGGAGGACTCAGCAACAGGCCCTCACATTGCCGAGGTCCTCATGTCTGCCCTGTGAGATTGGCACCCAAGGGGCAGGTGAAGCGTGGCGTCTTGGTTACAGATGCAGGCCGTAACATGATTGCTGAGCTTCACAAGGCAGGGCTCCAGGGCACTGTGTACACTGCCCACAAACTCCACCTTGTAGTGCACGATGCCCTTGGGCTGGGTCCAGTTAGGGACACCTAGTGAGAGGGGACAAGGGAGACCAAGGTCCTACTGGACAAGTGCAGGCAGTTAGTCGGGCACTTCTCACGCAGCGTCAAGGCTGCAAGGATGCCGTGTGAGAAGCAGACGGAGCTGGGCCAAGCCAAGCACATCCTTGTGCAGGACCTGCCCACCAGGTGGAACTCCACCTATGACATGGTGAAGTGCCTGGTGGAGCAGAGGGATGTGCTCGAGAATATCATGTCCACCACTCCCATTCTGCCGGGGGGGAGGGAGTTGGACATTGGTGCTACTGAGTGGCTTGCCCTCTCCCAGACGGTGGGTATCCTGCAACCATTTGAGGACACTACCAATGTCCTCAGCGGTCACAGCGCCGTTCTGGGGCATGTACTCCCACTTGCACATGCAAGGCCTGTCTCCAGGAGAATGCCACTCTTCTCCCAAAGAGGAGGGCCTTGGCAGAGAGGCTGTTGGCTGGCGTTGATACACGTCTTAGGGAAAGGGTGTACCAGCTGGCTTGCCTCTGCGACCCTTGCGTCAAGGGTTCCTTGGCGGGCAGTGTTGCGGACGTCCACACATGGAAGGCAGAGCTATGCCGAGAGGTTCGCAGGGCTGCTGCAACACAGGGGCAGGCGGTGCCGAGGGAACAAGCCAGCCAGAGTGAGACAGAGGAGGGATCATCGCAAGGGTCCTCCTCCTCCTCTTATGGGTACACCCAGAGGCCAGGTACATTTCCAGCCATGTACTTGGCCTCTGCCCTAACCATGGCAGTGTCCTGCTCAGTGGAGGGAAGAGAGGCAGAGGAACATGACCCAGCTCGGACCATGGTGAGGGAGTACATGGCTGAGTCCTCCAACCCCTAACGTCAGACCTCACCCGATACTGGGCCAGAAAGGCAGAGATCTGGCCCACGATATCGAGTCTGTCGTTGGACCTCTTGTCCATCCCCCCCACCAGTGTCCAGAGTGAGCAGGTGTTCTACCACATGGGAGATGTACTGAGGCCATGCCACACACATCTGGACCCTGGGACCGTGGAAAGGTTGACTTTCATCCACTTCAACCTTTCCACGTTGGGGTTTCCCCACTTCAACCCCTAGGTCCACACCGTCCTCCCACCGGTTCCACTGCTGGACTGCCTCCCTTCATGACATGCCCGCCTGCCTGCCTTCCTGCCCGCCCGCCCGCCCGCCTGCACACCTGCCTGCCTGCCTGCCCACTCACTCCCTATTTGGGGGGGGTGTCTTTGTAGGCCAAATGTTTCTAGGCCTTCCCTGGGCATACCAGGGAGGACCACTCTCCCAGCTATTTGAAGGGTCTTTGTAGGCCCAATGTGTTTACTGGCCTTCCCTGGGGATTGAAGCCACCCTGCTGCCAATGGGTGACTTGAAGCCCTATACTACCTGCCTGCCTCAGTGGGTTCTGCTCTTCCCTGGGGGATGGAGCCACTCTGCTTCCAATGTGGGTGACTTGGAGCACTTTACTCTCTGCCTACCTCAATGGGTGACTAGTGGGGGAGTCACCCAGCTGCCTTCCTTAAGAGCACTCTCTGCCTGCATCAGGGGGTGTCTTCTATGGGGTTGTTGGAGCCACTGAACTGCCAATGGGTGACTTGAAGAAGCCCCTTACTCTCTCTGACTGCCTCAGTGGGTACTGCCCTTCCCTGGGGGTTAGAGCCGTCCACTACCTTAAAAGCCCTATATTCTCATTTCCAGCATCAGGGGGTGCTGCCTTGCTCCTATGGGGGTACGGACAGAGAATAGGAAAGAAAAGAAGAAAGAAAGAAACTCTTTCCTTCCCATTCCAAACAAAGCGATGGACTCTGACAGTGATTCATCCGTGAGGGGACTGGCGATGGATGAATGAGATTCATTGATGTGTGACGCACGTGATTGATAAAACAACAACACAACACACAACAACACAAGGATGATGTGATGATGATTGATGATGAGGATGCTGCCAGTCCAGTTTGTGCAGTTGTCAATGTCTGTGGTTTTTTATTTTTTTGAATGTTTTCCATCTGGTCTGGGGCAGTGGGACGCCTGCATACGGTCAAATGGATTAAATTGCGCAAAGCAGGAAAAAATGAATAATGAATCAAAACTCGAAATGATTTTTTTAAAAAATGTTAAAAACAAAACAAAACGAACCCTAAAACGAACCAAACCAAAACGAATCGCCATTTTTTCGGTTCGTGCCCATCTCTACTTACGAGGAGTGGTTTAGGGAGCTGGGAATGTTTAGTCTTAAAAAGAGAAGGCTGAGAGGGGATATGATAACCATGTTTAAATATCTGAAAGGATGTCATATCAAAGAGGGGGCTGGCTTGTTTTCCATGGCTTCAGAGACTATGATGCCAGGCAATGGTCTCAAACTACAGGAAAATGTCTCCTTCTTTGGAGGCTTTTAAGCAGAGGCAGGGTGGCCATCAGGCGAAAATACAGTGATGGTGGTTCCTGCATGGCAGGGGGTCAGACTAGATAACCCTCAAGGTCTCCTCCAACTCTATGATTCTATGAAAGAAAGAAAGAAAGAAAGAAAGAAAGAAAGAAAGAAAGAAAGAA
>JAHTLZ010000202.1:486072-520551 GCA_023846285.1 Phrynocephalus versicolor | reverse complement strand
GAAAGAAAGAAAGAAAGAAAGAAAGAAAGAAAGAAAGAAAGAAAGAAAGAAAGAAAGAAAGAAAGAGAAAAAGTGAAATGTGTCTAAGGAGCTGACAAAACAATTATGCTAGGCTTATAGATTAGATACCAGTGACTTCGCTCTGCCCAGGGCTGAGGCTCTGAGCCAGGTGTGTGCTTGCGCTGCAAGGTCTCAGAAAAATACTGGGCAAGGCCAACAACATCCTTGAGGAAGCCTCTTCCCCACTATCCCCATGACCCAATTCAGCTCCAGCACAGGATACACCTGATGCTGCTTTGGCACTCAAATCAAACATCACCCTAGATATTAAATGGAATTTTCTATTCCATCCATCCAGGTGTTTGTTTCTATTAACAATTCCTTCTTCTTCTTCTCCATATTCTGGATATCACCTAGCACGGTTGAAAGTATGAAGTCAAGTTAAATCTTTTTCCTTTGTAATTTTTATTTTGCTGATTTTGAGTGCCCTGGGGGTTTTGGCCCTTGGTTTGCCTTGAATCTGAAAGAAGCTTCTGTTCTTATAATGGATTAGATTACCCCTAAGAGGTCCTTTTCTATCTTCTATTATTTGTTCCCCACACATACATCAAGTGATTCCACTACTTTATTTTACATTAGGATCACTTATCCTGCACATTCTCCTGAATCTTTAGGAACCTGTTGCTTGGAATATATTTGCACCCCCCCCCACCCCCACCCCCACCCCCGACACAGGGAGCTTCAACCAGAGGGTTGGGGCAAAGGCAGTGTTTCATAAAGGCTGTAGCTAATTTTGTTCATTATTGTAATATCATCTAATACTTTAATCCAAAGCGTTCTTCCTTACACTCTTCATTTCATCATTGAATTGTAATATGTCAGAAAGTTATTGAGTTTCCCTTTGGCTTCTTTTCTGTTGTGTCTCCATTTTGCAGATCTTAGCCTCAGGCCATCTCTGTTTACACTTTTTTTTCTGCTGGGAGAAATAAAAAACTTCACAGTCAAGAAATCATATCTTGGTTTAATCCTCAATCTTAAAGGAGACTGCAGCCAAGAAATCAGAAGATGATCGAGACGCAGAAGATCAGAAATGAAGGAAGTGGAAAAGATCATCAAGTGTAAGGAGGAGTCACAGGGGAGCCAGGCCACCCACGCATATGGGATTACTATCACTATTACCTAGGTGCCCTAAGAGCACATCCTGATTCCGGAAGCTAAGCAGGGTCGGCCCTGGTTAGTACTTGGATGGGAGACCACCAGAGAATACCAGGTGCTGTAGGCGCTTGGAGTAGGAACTGACAAACCACTCCAGTACTGTACAAGAAAACTCCATGGACATGGAGTGATGAAGTTGGTCACAACTGTAATGACACAAAACACACACACACACACACACACACACACACACACACACGGGTGATTGGTGCTGCAGGGGACTGAACCAAGCTGAACCTTCTTTAGAAGTAGAAAAGGACAAAAGTGAGGCAGTCCTATTTTTTTTTTTTTTGAGAGGGCCAGATTATTTGAGAAATGTGGACGGCAGCAGGAAAAGACAGGAGCCTCGTGCCTTTGCTAGGGCTGAGCTGGGCTGCCGTGGCACAGCCAAAGGGCTGGTGCAATTTGGAGGAGACTTGAGAGCACAGAACCACAACAACAAACTTGAGAACAAGAGCTCAGTTGTTCTGGGCGGCGCCTGGCGTGTATGATCCAGTTTAGTTCTGTCCCACTGGGATTCTGTTTTCCATTTGGGTTGCATTCTTTCCAGCTGCGTCAAAAATGTGGTTTTCTTCTTTTCTTTTCTTTGAGAAGCCTGAAAAAGGACAGAAGAGTTGTTATTTGCTTGAAATCTCTGCTAGTCGATGACCTGCCTACCCAGCATCCTATAAGAGACATTTGGAAATGTTCTCTCCAATTAAGAAATAAAGGATATAAACCATTTCCAAAGCCTGGAATGATGGAGCTAATGTGATCTTCCTTGGCAGGGCATTCTGCAAGGACAACATTTTCTTCTTGCCTCTTCGGCCACCTAACCCTCCTGGACGGGCAGGCAGGGAGCCCTTGGCCCAAGAGCACCCACGTGCAGGTGAATCATCCACCAGATAAGACAATAACTGGCAACATCTCCCGCCTTCGCCCACTTTAGTTTTATTTTTTAATGCAGACCCCTCTTCTTTTTGGGGGGAGCATCTCATTCTGCTCCTTGCTTGGCGTAGCCTCATTTCCTGCCCTCTTGGCAGTTGTACAGGAAATGGCACCATTTGTACCCAGCTGTCCCTATTTTTTTTTTCATTTCTCAGTAGAAAACAGGGCTTCTGTTGCTAACAGATAAATAAAATATATTGCCTCTCACTTTTCACAGTCCAAACAAATAGGAAAGACAGCCTAGCTTCTTTGTAGCGTTTCATGTTCCTTGGTTAGCGGTAGTTGTACTGTAAAAGAACAGGACACACAAGTCTGTAATTTCAAGCAATTGTAAGTAAGAACATAAGAACATAAGAACAGCCTTGCTGGAACAGGCCACAGCCCATCCAGTCCAGCATTCTGTCTCATATATTCTGACTCACCATTTGCTTCAGGGTCTTCCCAAGCAGATGTCTTCACCTGCTTAAGATTCCCTGCAGATGGCATTGAGAGATACACTGCCTCTCTCTCCAACCCAGAGGTTGTCCTTAGGCACTCATCATGATAGCCATTGATACCCTTGTTCTCCATAAATTTGCCCAATAGCTCTTAAAGCTGTCAAGGCTTACAGCTGTCAACACTTCTTCTGGCAGGGAGTTCCATAGACCAGGGATCCTCTGGCTGAAAAGGGAGTGTATATAAACATTCCCCCCCCCATTCTTTTCCTTGCAAATGTTGCAGAGCGATTTTATTGAGACTTTTAAGTGCCAGTTACTAAGAAAAGGGTGAGGGGATCTTGCAGCTATTCCCCTCTCTCTGTGACAGCCTCTGTTCTTCTGCGGTAGCCACAAAGGAATTTTACCAGGAATCCAGCCTCGGCCACGTTTTGTGTACTATTCGCACGCCCACTTGCACACTCCATTGAGGAGGAAGAGGGAAAGGCCGCGGAGTCCCGCCACCACGTTCTGGCCGAGCGGCCGCCCATCGGAACCACCGCGGCAGATTCCCGTCCGGTCCAGGGGCTCCTCCGGCGGCGCTCTTCGCCAGGAGGAGGGAGGGAGGGAGGGAGAAGGTACAAGCTGCCCCTGGGCCTTTTTTTTAACACACACACGCACACACACGCACACACACACACACGGGGGGGGGCTCCTTCCCCCCCCCAAACGCCCAGGCGGCACTGAAGGCTCCGCGGGGGGGGGAAGAGCTTGGCGGGGAAGGGACGGGGCTTTGTTCCAGTGGGCGGAGCCTCCATTTCCCAACGGGAGCGGGAGAAAGAGGCTGGGTGGGATCTCCTCCCCCCCCCACCCCCACTTGACTTGCTCTCCTGGTCCAGTGAGCGTAATAATAAAAAGCCAACAAAAGCTTCCTGGAAAATGCAGATGTTTAAAATTTGACTACAACTCCCAGACCTCTCTGGGAGACCTCTGAAATGTGGTACGTAGTCGGAAGAAACCCGGCAGAAACCGAGGCACATTTTATCCACTTCTATCCCATACAGTGGACCCTCATATAACAAACGGTTTGTATAGCATAAAATCTGTACAACATCAATAATTCTGGAGATAAGGGAAATTTGCCAAACAGAAGCGCCTATGGGGCGAATCCAAATACCGGTAGTCGCGATTAGGGATCACGCTGTTCTTAATGCAGTTTTATGGGAAATTTGTATAAAGGAAATTTTGCTTAATATAATTTCATTTGGAATGAATGAATTCCTTTATACAAGGGACCACTGTATTTTTTTCCCCGGGAGCCTGAGGAAGCCACGGGCAATGCATCACGCTGAAGAGGCGCAGCATCAACAGTTGCATCAACAGAACTATAGTGTCTACTAGATCAAGGGAAGTGATAGTCCCACTCTATTCTGCTCTGGTCGGACCCCCACCTGGAGTCCTGTGTCCAGTTCTGTGCACCTCTATTTAAAAAGAATGTTGACAACCTCAAGCATGTGCAGAGGAGGGCGACCAGGATGGTTGAGGGTCTGGAGGAAATGTCTTATGACTATGAGGAACGGCTTAGGGAACTGGGAATGTTTAGCCTTTCAAAAAGAAGACTGAGAGGGGATATGATAGCTATGTTTAAATATTTGAAAGGATGTCATATTGAAGAGGAAACAGGTTTGTTTTCCATGGCTTCAGAGACTCGGACTGGGGCAATGGTTTCAAACTACAGGAAAAGAGATTGCATTTGAACGTTAGGAAGAACTTCATGACAGTTAGAGCTGTTCGGCAGTGGAATATGTTGCCACAGAGGGTGGTGGAGTCTCCTTCCTTGGAGGTTTTTAAGCAGAGGCTGGATGGCCACCTGTCGGAAATATTGTGATAGGGGTTCCTGCTTGGCAGGGGGTTGGACTAGATGGCCCTTGAGGTCTCTTCCAACTCTGTAATTGTATGGTTCTATAATTGTATGGTTCTATGAGCACTGGGTACTGTTCTGTCCAAGAAATCATGCTTTACCGAAGCTGCGCCTGCGCGGTGAATCCACGGCTCATTTCACCCCCGCCCGGCCACTGGCGGTCAGGAGAGACTGCGCTTCCACACGCCACCGAGAGAGGGCGGTGCTCGGCGTTTGCGCAGTGAGGTGCTCCTGAGCGGAAGCGCTGAGGCTGAAGGGGGAGGGGGTAAAAAGAGTGGAACCCGAAGCTGCGCCTGCGCGCTCGGAGTCCGCTCTAGGAGGACTCTTAACCCTGCCCGCTGGTGGATGGGGAGGCGCGCGCCTGCGTAGTGGGTTCGCCGGCGGGCCGAAGCCATGGGAGCGGCGGCGGCTGAGGCGGACCGGACTCTCTTCGTGGGGAACCTGGACCCTAAAGTCACCGAGGAGCTGCTCTTCGAGCTCTTCCACCAGGTACCCGGCGGGGCCCGCCCCGGAGGGAAGAGCAGGAGGAGGAGGAGGAGGAGGAGGCCTCAGGCCGGCCTACCTGCCCGGGAGCGCCCAAAGGCGGCGGCGGCGGCACTCTGCCCATGCTCAGAGGCCGCCCGGTCGGTCTCCCGGAGGAGCGAGAGGGGGAATCTTCCCCAGGGCGGGGTGTGGGGGTGTGGGGTGCGTAACGGATAAGAGGGTCGGGATAGGAAGCTGCTCATTGGACTACAGGACCCACAATCCCCCGCCGCGTGTCCTCCCGATAAAGGGTCCTTTGGTCCACAAAAGTAACTTTTCCAAATCCAGAGAGAGTTTGGCAGGTCGTGCCCCCCCCCGCCCGCCCGCCCGCCCGGGGTTCCTATTTTGATAACGTCTTCTTTTTCTTCTCATGGCTTGAGAAGGAAACTGTCGGGGGATGATGGGAATGGTAGTCAGAAAAGATTTGCATTTACTTAATTATGTATAAACAATGTTGTTTATCCCAGCCTTTCTCCTTACAAGGACGCCGACGGCTTAGAATTGTTAGCAAGACAATAATTAAAACTAAAAACATTGAGTATGCAGGTGCTTTTGGTTTCACTTTCTTTTGCCCGGCTCCTGTTCCAGCCATTTCCTTTCCTTTCAGAGATGACCCACCTGCCCCCCCCCATGTTAAATAAAAAACAATCCAAAGGGCTAAATCTTAGTGAAACCAAAACCACTTTTCTACCCTTAAAGGCAGAATGTCTTATGTTCTGATTGTTAGGTTGTGTCTTATTATCGTTTTATTTTCTTAAATAGGTTTTAAAGGCTCCATCTTTTAAAATAAGAAAAAATAAGGCTGTACAGCTGGAAGCCGGTTGACAAGACAGGCTGCCCAAAGGGGCCAGAGGCTTGAAACGCTTCCTTTGAGTTTCCACAGGCTTAACTAAGTTGAACCTAAGCAAGAGCCTTGCCCTCTTGGGACCAGCTGTTCTAGGTAGGACACACTCCTGTGGGGTAGCTAGAAAGGTCATCTCTTTGTTTCAGCTAGTACTTCCATTTATCCAGTTATTGTGAGGGTAGTCAACTTTAGTTGACAGTTATAACACTGTCTCCTTGAGAGAGACCACCTTGATCTTCACTATATCTATATCCCCACCCCAGGGATTTTGCTGGGCCTACAGGTGTGTTTGTCTTTTGCTGAACCAAACCATGTCCTTAGCAAGAAATTGCTTTTGAAGGCTGGTCATTTCAGCCCCAGATAATCGGTGGAGGACTCGGCCTTCCATGAAGGTGGCATCTCTTGAATGCTTTATGCTTTGACTTGTCATATCCTGACAAGAATCTGGCCCTTCCGGAATTGCAGCCCCCCACCCCACCCCTTGTATCAGAAGTAGACTGCCTCTGCATATTGTTTGCCAAGGACCACAAGATGGAGAGCTCAGATGTTTTTCTGTCCTGCTGGATGATGGGGTAGGTGTTTATTCTAATCCACTGGACTTCTGCTTCATTCATTTGGCCATTTGAGTTAATGGCTGATGCCTGCTCACCAGGGTTTATTTCGGAGAATTTAAACTGTAATGGATGACCTATTGAAGAAGAGAACAGTTGCAGTGAATTTCCTTTTATTGGTGACACTTTGCCATCCTTGGAATTCAATCAAACACTGTGGTTTTTTAAATGTTTATGTTGGGAGAGAGGTAAGTGTAATTCAGGAAAAAGTTGTCCCATATTTCAGTCTAACATTTTGTCTCTTGATCTGCAGGCTGGCCCTGTCATTAAAGTGAAGATTCCCAAGGACCGGGATGGGAAAGCAAAGCAGTTTGCCTTTGTGAATTTTAAACATGAAGAATCTGTTCCCTACAGCATGAATCTACTCAATGGGATCAAGCTTTTTGGGCGACCTCTCAAAATTCAGTACCGATCAGGTATCCACGAATCATTTACCACTTTTTGGATGAATTACAGAAGGGCTTGTGGGGACTAGCCCAAATGTTGCAGTTGGAGCAGGACAAGGAGTATTACAGACCATTGGTGTGAGGAAAAATGGGTTAAGCAAAGGACGTGTGAGAAGAACACGCAGCTTCAAATGTCTCTACACGAATGCACAGAGCATGGGAAGGAAACAGGAGGAACTGGAACTCCTAATACAGCAAAATAAATATGACACAATTGGCATCACTGAAATCTGGTGGCATGAGACTTATGATTGGAATGTAGTTATTGGAAGGTATAACATGTTTCAAAGGAAGAGACGTGGTAGGAGAGGAGGAGGTGTAGCTTTATATGTTAAGGATGTTTGAAGAAATCCAGGATATACACCTAGGAAGGCAGGTTGAGAGTGTTTGGGTGAGAATTAAGGGGGAGAAAATGGGAGGGATGTCACTGGCGGTTGTATATTATAGACCCCCAAGCCAGCCGAAGGAGTGGATGACGCCTTCTGTGAGCAGATGGCCTTACAGTCAAAAAGCAGAGATGTAGTACTAATGGGAGATTTTAACTATCCTGATGTATCTTGGCAGTCCAACTCAGCTAAGAATGCAAGGATACAAATGCAAGAATACAATTTTTTTACTGCATTTAAAGACAATTTCATGTTCCAGATGGTGGAGGAGGCAACAAGAGGAACAGCCATTTTATATCTGATCTTAACCAATAGGGAGGACCTTGTAAATGGGGTCAAAGGGGTGGGATCTTTAGGTAAAAGTGACCGTGCCCTCTTGGAATTTGTTATATAGTTGGAAGGTAAAGCTAAGTATAGTCAGACAAGAATCCTGGACTTTAAGAAAGCCAATTTTTGTAAACTTAGGGAATTATTGGCTGTGATTCCACGGACCAAAAAACTGAAAGAGAAGGGAGCCCAAGATGGATGGGAGTTTCTTAAAGGTGAGATATTAAAGGCACAATCTAAAACTGTTCCATCAACAAGAAGAAATGGGAAATGTTGAATTGAAAGAAACTGCAATGACATCTAGGTAAAAAGCATGAATTGCACAGATATAGGATGGGGGATACTTGGCTGGAAAATAGTACCTGTGAAAGGGATCTAGGAGTCTTGGTGGACCACAAATTGAACATGAGTCAGCAGTGTGATGCGGTGGCCAGGAAAACCAATGCGATTCTTGATTGTATCAACAGAACCATAGTGACTAGATCAAGGGAAGTGATAGTACCACTCTATTCTGCTCTGGTCAGACCCCACCTAGAGTACTGTGTCCAGTTCTGTGTGCCTCAATTTAAAAAGGATGTTGACAACCTCGAGCGTGTGCAGAGGAGGGCGACCAGGATGGTTGAGGGTCTGGAGGAAATGTCTTATGAGGAACGGCTTAGGGAACTGGGAATGTTTAGCTTTTCTAAAAGAAGTCTGAGAGGGGAAATGATAGCTATGTTTAAATATTTGAAAGGATGTCATATTGAAGAGGGAACAGGTTTGTTTTCCATGGCTTCAGAGAGTAGGATTCGGGGCAGTGGTTTCAAACTACAGGAAAAGAGATTCCATTTGAACATTAGGAAGAACTTCATGACAAATAGCTAATATATGCAGGGGAATGTTAAAAAAAGCTAAAGCGCAGAATGAACTTAGACTTGTCAAAGAAATTAAAGATAGCAAATAGGGTTTCTTTTTATTTATGTCCGCAGCAAAAGGAAAAATAAGGAAATGATAGGCTCTCTGCCTGGCCAAGTAACTAGTTGTTAACAAGAGACAGGGACAAGGCAGAACTACTCAACACCTTCTTTTCTCCAAAAAAGAAAAAGTTCCCTTCGCACAAAAAGTAGAGGAGGTGGGACTGGAATTACAACATACAATAGGTAGAGAGGTAGTACAGGAACACCTGGAAACATTAAATGAATTTAAGTCTCCTGAGCCAGATGAATTGCTCCCAATGATATTAAAAGAAGTGGCAGAAGTAATTTCAGAACCATTGGCAATAATATTTGAGAAGTCCTGGAGAACAGGGGAAGTCCCCATAGGTTGGAGGAGGGCGAATGTTTTCCCAGTCTTCAATAAAGGGGGGGAAAGAGGAATCAGAATCAGAGAGTTGGAAGAGACCTCAAGGGCCATGTAGTTCAACCCCCCACCATGCAGGAACCCCAATCACAGTGCTCCTGACAGATGGCCATCCAGGCTCTGCTTAAAAACCTCCAAAGAAAGAGACTCCACCACCCTCTGGCAGCATATTCCACTGCCGAACAGAGTTTCTCTTCAGCTTGGAGAGATGTAACCAGTGGGGTGCCCCAGAGTTCTGTTCTGGGTCCGGTGCTATTCAGTATCTTTATTAATGACTTGAAGGAATAGAGAGCACTTTGTTCGGAGTACTGTGATGGAGGTTCCTGCTTGGCAGGGGGTTGGACTGGATGGCCCTCGAGGTCTCTTCCAACTCTATGATTCTGTGATCTGAGGCGAGAGAGAGCTTTGCATCTTTTTCTCATGTTAAATGTTGTGGTGTGAAAACTTGCTGGCAGTGTATAGTTTGGCTGACGGTACAATCACACTAGTTTAATTTGTCACAGAGCCTGTAAGTGGATCACGAGACGACTGCATGAATGGCACATGTGCGTATTGATTTGGCTTGTTACTTGTTTTAAAGAAGACTTCCCTCTCAGTTGTCATGGGGAACTGGTTGCCACCTTCCTCAGTGTTGTGGGTCTGTAATGAAATATGTAATGCGAGAATGGGGACTGTTGGGGAAGATGCTGAAGCGAACTTCAGAAGGCTGCCTGTGTAATTTGGCCAGGCGGTAGAGGAGGGGTGATATGGTTTTGTAAAGTGTATCATCCTGTTTAGTGGGAACAAAGCTGTACGTGTTCTGAGTTTCTGTAATCAGAAAAAAAATTCAAACTGTGTATAGTTGGAAGCAAGTAGTTCATCATGTCTCTCTGTTAGAGATGGGCATGAAATGAACAATTTTTCATTTCCGTTTTCATTTTTTCGTTTTGTTATGTAATGAAACGACAAACGAATTTTGTCTCTAAAATGAAACGAAACGAACAGAAACACCGGAAATTTTGTTGTGCATTTCGTTTCCGTTACTGCAATATGAGTGAATTGCTTAAAATCCTAAAAAAATCAAACAGTGAGAGAAATGGTAACGAAATGAACAAAAACGAAAATGATTTTTTTGCAAAAATTCACGAAAAACGGAAACAAACCAAAACGGACCCTCCAAACGACAAACGAAATGCCATTTTTTTGATTCGTGCCTATCTCTACTCTCTGTTCTTGGGCTTCCCTTGCTCTTGTACTGTAACTCTGAAGCCGATTAGTGGTCTGGACTTGTAGCTGACTCCATTGAACTCCTAAAGTGCCTTTTTAAATAAAATGAATTCAGTTTTTCTCTCCCCACCCCACTTGTATTGTTGAAAAGACTTTTCACTTGAGGAAATTTTGTTGGCCTCTGATATAGACTACTACTTAGGATGAAGGATTCTTGGTGTTGCAGTCTGATTGCATCTTCAGCACCGTTGGGGATTCCAGGAGGCTGCAACACTTGCTTTGGAAACCTGCTTGTATGTCTTGGCTGTTCTCTGGAGTGATACCTCAAGATCCAACAAACAATGCACCATGGTTTCCATCTGTTGCAACTTGTGTCTCTTTCCTAAGGTGTGAGATATTTGTTTAACTTACTCTTTTTTTAAAAAAACCAATTTTCTTTTATCTGTAGGGAGCAGTCATGCCTCTCAAGACAGCAGCTCGGCCTATTCCCAGCACGCGTCTGCTAACGGGAGCCCCTCCAGCGTTCAGCCACTGCCACCCACCATGGGAAGCAACAGGTGAATGTTATTTGCATAGCAAGGGTGGGCAAAGCACTGTTCCTCCAATGTGGATGCTGGCGTTTCTAGTTGTTGGCCGTGCTGGCCCAGGTGGTTCAATATTGCTCTCGAAAATGAGGGGCAAATGAGTTTCAACATTGGTAAGTGCAGAGTGATGCACGTTGGGGCAAGAAAACTCAGTTACATTTATAAACTGAAGGGGGTCAGAACTCTTTGCAACAAACCAGGAAAAGGACCTTGGTGTCCTGGTGGACATCTCAATGAAGGTGTCAACCCAATGCATCACAGCAGTGAAAAAAAGCAAGCTCAATGCTAGGGATCATTAGGAAAGGTATAGAAAATAAGCCAGCAAGTGTCATTTTGCCTCTTTATAAATCTATAGTGAGGCCCCATCTGGAGTACTGTGTACAGTTCTGGTCCCCATACCTCCAGAAGGATATTATGGAACTGGAAAAGTGCAGAGCAGGGCAACCAGAATGATTAGGGGACTGGAACACCTTTCTTACCATCTGGAGCAGCAGCAGCTGGGCCTCTTCACTCTTGACCAGTGGCGCCTAAGAGGTGACCTGATTGAAGTTTATAAAATCATACACAATGTAGACAAAGTAGATAACGAAAAACTGTTTTCCCTATCACACAACACTAGAACTAGGGGGCACTCCATGAAACTTTTGGGTGCTAGGTCTCAAACAAATAAGAGGAAGTACTTTTTCACCCAGAGGATCCCTGGTCTGTGGAACTCCCTGCCAGAAGAAGTGGTTACAGCTGTCAGCCTTGAAAGCTTTAAGAACGGATTAGAAAAGTTCATGGAGAACAAGGGTATCAATGGCTATCATTATGGATGCCTAAGGACAACCTCTGAGTTGGAGAGAGAGGCAGGGAATCTCTCAATGCCATTTGCAGGGAATTGCAAACAGGTGGAGACTTCTGCTTGGGAATACCCTGAAGCAAATGGTGAGCCACTGTATTAGACAGAATGCTTGATTGGATGGGCTGTGGCCTGTTCCAGCAAGTCTGTTCTTATAAAAACACCCAGTGGTATGCAATTTGGCCATGCTGGTTTTTAAGAAATGCATTTAGGACTGCAGAGTATTAAGATATGAGTCCTACTGATGGCACTGAGGTTTATTTCTGACTCTGCATTCAAAAGCTTCTGTTACTGCTCCTTTTGACCACTTTACATTTTTAGGTGGACATGATCTACATTATCTGTCCAAGGTAAATGTTAAATGAGATTATTATTAAAGAGTAGTAGCAGCATCTGTTTCTAGTGCAGCTGCATAAATTAGGTGCTATTAAGAAAACTTTTGACATGATACATCTGAAATCTTTTTTTCTGAACCTGTCTTGTCGAAAGCTATGAATATTTTTTCAAAATTTATTACATTGACATGCAGTGTTGGAGTACATTAAGAGAAACAATTACTAGAATCCTCTTGGGGCCTCTGCTGTCTGCTGCTATATTGTTTTGACAAATGTGTCTGTTATAAAATTGACGATTAAGTGGAAGCAGATTGCTTGCTTGTATTCTGGTTTGAATTTTTAAAGAGGTGTGTTGATTCAAACTCATTTCATTGATAAAGCAGACTCAGAGGAATTGTTTCGCACATTGAACGAAAAACTGGCTGTAAACTTTCGTTGGTTTACAACAAAAAAAGCATGTTGGTTAATATTGAACAGTTCCCTGTTCCTTAGCCTACCTTACCTTGCAGTATAGATAGGAGGCTAAATGGCAGAGGAGGAGGATAGCTCCATTCACTCTCATAAGAACATAAGGGGAGCCATGTTGGATCAGATCAAGGGCCCCTCTAGTCCAGCTTCCTGTGTCTCACAGTGGCCTCACCAAATGCCTCTGAAAGTGCATGAGACTAGATACCTTTCTTCTGATACCATAGCCCTGCATCTGGCTTTTTAAGTACCCTGTTTTATTAAGCTTGGAGATGATACATCTCTATTATAGTTTGTAACCTCTGATGGACTTTTCCTCCAGGAATCTGTCCAATTCTCTTTTGATTGCACCCAGGCCAGATGTCATCACCACATCCTGTGCCAGGGAGTTCCACAGACTAGCAACACACTTGGTCAAAATGTATTTTCTTTTCTCTGTTATCACTCTCACAACCTTCAAGTTCCGGTATTTTTTGAGAGAGAAGAATGTCCCTCTATCCACTTGACTCATGCCCTGCATAATTTTGTACGTCTCAATCATATTCCCCCTCAGGCACCTTTTTTGCTGTAGCCTTTCCTCATAAGGGAGGTGCCCCAGCCCAGTAATCATTTTAATCGCTCTCTTCTGCACCTTTTCCAGTTCCACTATGTCTTTTTTGAGATGCGGTGAGCAGAATTGTACACAATACTCCAGGTGTGGCCTTACTATTGTTTTGTATAATGGCATTATAATGTTGGCTGTTTTATTTTCAGTCCCCTTTTTGATGCTCCCCAGGCTGGAATTGGCCTTCTTCACCGCTGCCACACATTGGGTAGACACATTCATGGAGCTGTCCACCAACACACCAAGATCTCTTTCCTGATCCATCACGGATAACTCAGAACCCTTTAGTTGATAAAGTTTTGGGGGTTTGCCCCAATGTGCATTACTTTACATTTTCCTACATTGAAACACATTTGTCATTTTGCAGCCCATTCCCTCAGTTTGGAGAGATCCTTCTGGAGCTCTTCACAATCTTCTCTGGTCTGCGGCCCACAGAAAAGTTTATTTCTCCCTCTCCTGTGTTTCCTGGAGGATGGGTGGGATAAATCATAGTAATGGTGATTATTATGATGACAGTGCTTACTGTGATCTGCTTATCATTTTGGAAAACAGAAGCAAGCACATATATATATGCAGTCTATAAAGAAAAACAAAAGATCAGGGTTTGGCAATGTTGTTAATTAGAAAAATGTCTTTGAAAGATAGGCTTGGGTTCTGGCTGGAGTCTTCACCAGGTTGACTGCTGTGTTTCCTGTTTATCCTAGCTAGAGATTCAAGCCATAGGATATGAATTTAAACTGAATTTAAAGGAGCCCTGTGGCGCAGTTGTTAAATGCCTGTACTGCAGGCAAAACTGTTCACAACCTGGGGTTCAATCCCAGGTAGCAGCTGGCTCATGGTTGACTCAGGCTTCCATCCTTCCGAGGTCGGTAAGATGAGTACCTAGCTTGCGGGGGGGGGGGTGTACCCTGCATACTGTCATTAAAAACTGTAAACCGCCCAAAAGTTCTCTGGGGGTGCTTCCATGAAGAAGTATTTTAAAGTAAACTGGCATCATGTCTCACCTCATGGGAGATATAACACCAGTTGTTTTTTCATCATCTCTGGCAGCCCTCTCTAGAAATGGAAAAAGACATCTGATTTGTATACACCCCACCCACAGCAAAATATCCTGTCCATATGTCCTGCTGCTTTTTCTAAAGTATGCACTCTTTAACTTCCAGTGCAGCAGTTCCAAAATCCAACAGACAATATCATTAGAATTCTTTCTTTCTTCCACTACTTCAAGGGTTGCCCTGTCCAGCTCACGGGGAGTTCAGCAGGACTGAGAAATAACCCTTTTTAAGATATGCTAGTGGGCCAGTCTTATTTTTCATTTTTGAATACTTTTATTTTTTTAAAAAAACAGACTGGGAAAGAGGAACAGGGAATTTGTGTACAAATACTTTAATTCCCATGAAAGGCATAGTGCACAAGTATAGCTCACTGGTAACAGCACCTTGAGCTGTGCATGATCTCTGGATGGCCTTTGTTTGTTTAAACTTGGCTTTGCAGGTATGAGAGGAACATGGATAACATGTCAGCAGGGTTGCCAACTATCCAGAGGTCCTTCTCCTCTCCAGACAACCTCCAGAGACAAGCGGTGGTGAGTATCCCTTGCTCCATAGTCTGTGGGAAACCATTGCAGAGGAAGCAGGACAGGGTGGGACAGCTCACAGCCACCTAAAGTGCTGCTGGCCATCGGTGTCTGTTAGGTGTGTTGTATCCAGGCTTGGAAGTTTGTGCACATATGTGTTCTGATCTAGTGAAGGCAGCCTTCTTGTACGTAAATGTACAACATTGCCTCAAAAGTCCGAGGCAGGCGTGAGGGATGAACAGTTTTCCTTGCAGATTGTGGCAGGAAACGACACCATCCCTCACTGCTTGGATTGTGAGTGTCTGCAAACACCTTGGCTGCTTCCCATTGGGTCATTGTCTCTCCTCCTGGAACACCATCTGTGCTTGATAAGCACTTGCTTCAATTAGCAGATTTTTCGTCCTCCACTTAACGAGTGCTACAAATTGGGCTTGCAGAACCTCCCAGCGCAAACAGATGTTTGTGACCTGAGGCCGGACATGGAGTTCTGAATGGCTATGAGGGGCCCCTTCCCCATGTGCAGGAAGCAAGCTGGCCTTTCTGTAGAGGAAAGAGTCTTTAGTGCTTGCCAGATTGGCAGAAACAGCTCCCTCTCTCTCTCCACTGCTTCCCTGTCTGTCTGCACTGTTTCTCTGTGCAGAGGAGGGCAACCAGGATGGTTGAAGGTCTGGAGGAAATGTCTTTTGCAGAACGGCTTAGAGAACTCGGAATGTTTAGCATTTCAAAAAGAAGGCTGAGGGGGGACGTGATAGCTATGTTTAAATATTTGGAAAGGATGCCATATTGAAGAGGGAACAGGTTGTTCCTTGTTCCTCTGCCTTCAATCTGATCCTCAGGCAGCATTTTCTCTCTGTGTCTCCCTGGGCTGCATGCATGGATGTGTGGGTGTGTGAGAGAGTGGGTGAGCACGTGTGAGGGTGTGTGATGTGTGTGTGAGCTGATGAAGCTGCCTGAGGATCGGTCTTTATTAATAAGTATACAATGGCAGATAATGGCAGGGGAAATTCATTCCCTCAGTGGGAGGAAAAGCATGCCTATCTGTGGGACCATATTGGGTTGTTATTGATGAAGACCCAGGGGGAGGAAGCTGTGGGGTCAAAGGTGATAGAACAGATGGTCCTGATGTCCTGATATCCTGTTTTTCCCCTGATCTTGCCATCCTGTTTACTGCCTTCTTGCCATCCTGTTTTGCTGCCTTCTTGAGCCTAGATCAGCACATTGGTATCTGCTGGCCCTGGGGGTTGCTGGGAAATACAGGCCAAGCGGGCCTCCCCCAGCTTTCGGTTGCCTCTATGTGCTTGGCCAATTTTGGGGCTCAGAAATATGGGGCAATGATATTCCCACATATGATCAAAAAGGGGATTGAAAATAAAACAGCCAACATTATAATGCCATTATACAAAACAATAGTAAGGCTGCACCTGGAGTATTGTGTACAATTCTGGTCACTGCATCTCAAGAAAGACATAGTGAAACTGGACAAGGTGCAGAAGATAGTGACTGAAATGATTACTGGGCTGGGGCACCTCCCTTATGAGGAAAGGCTAAAACATTTGGGGCTCTTTAGTCTGGAAAAAAGGCACCTGAGGGGGGATATGACTGAGACGTACAAAATAATGCAGGGCATGAGTAAAGTGGATAGAGGGAAGCTCTTCTCCCTCTCACAAAATACCAAAACTAGGAGACATACACTCATACTGGGACATACTGGGAGATTAAGAACAGACAAAAGAAAATATTTTTTCACCCAGCTCGTTGTTTGTCTGTGGAACTCCCTGCCACAGGATGTGGTGATGGCATCTGTCCTGGATGCCTTCAAAAGGAGATTGGACAGATTCCTGGAAGAAAAGTCCATCACAGGTTGCAAACCATGAGGGAGATGTGTAATCACCAGGGTTAAAACCAGGGTACTTCAAGGGCCAGGTGCAGGGGAGTGGTATCGGGAGGCAGAGATCTACTCTGGTGCGTTCCCAGACGCATTTGGTGGGGCCTCTTTGAGATACAGGAAACTGGAATAGATGGGCCGTTGGCCTGATCCAGCATGTCTCTTCTTATGTTCTTATGTTGTTATGATTAACAGAGGCTGGGTTGCCTTGCTGGACTCCACCTACCAGCCCTGCCCTGCCAGAACAGCCATGCCCAGTAGTGTATTATCCGAGTTGTAGTACACACGGAATTATGCTTCCCCAGTTCTTCTCCAAGAGGGCATGGAAGATGTTCAAATATCTGAAAGGATGTCATATTGAAGAGGGGACTGGTTCGTTTTCCATGGCTTCAGAGACTAGGACTCGGGGCAATGGTTTCAAACTACAGGAAAAGAGATTCAAATTAAACATTAGGAAAAACTTCATGATGGTTAGAGCTGTTTGGCAGTGGAATAATATGCTGCCCCAAAGGAGGGTGGCGGAGTCACCTTCTTTGGAGGGTTTTAAGCAGATGGACTGAATACTTGATCAACAGGAGAAATGGATGTTGTCCTTGAGAAGGCTGGTCCTGACAAGCTATTCCCTCCCCCACCCCCTTTGTCACTGCATCTGCTTTTCCAAACAAGGAGCCCTTTTCTCGTTCCAGATGAACAACCTTATGTGGCAGCAGTCACCGTACAGTGGAAGGCCTGGCTCCCTGCATTCAGAGCCCTCGGCTTTTGCTTCTCCGGGGCACTTGCTGAGCTACGCCTTTTCCCCGCCATCGGCCTCGTCCCTCCTGTGGCACCCAGAGACCCGCAAAAGTCGGGTCAGCTCCCACCCCTACCAGGCTGACGGCCGGCATTATCCTCGGGAGCAGCAGCAGCAGCAGCAGCAGCAGCGGCCTGGTGACAGTGGCTCAGAGCATCATTTCAGGGCAAGTCGAGACGAGTACGCCCAGGAGGACAGGAGCTACCGAGGCTGGAGCCACGATTATGATAGCCGGAGGGAGAACCACCGTGAGGGCAAGTGGCGCCCCTCCCGACATTAGCCAGCGTTTTGAATGGATTTTACGTAAATGCCCTTGACGAAAACAGGGCAGCCGTTTCCCTTTTAAAGAGAACTGATTTTTACAAAAGCTTCTAAATCATTACTTCACCAATTAACTTTGATGGGGTCGGGATGAAGTCTTTATATAATGTCACCTGTATTTTCAGAGAAGTGGCTTTCTTTCAGTTGTATTTTTTCTTCCCCTCCCCTCCAGCAAAAAAGTGTGTCTGTTTTAAACAAAAAAAAAATCATTGGGGTTTATTTTATGAGGGGAGGAAAGATGTGCCATTTTGGTTGTATTTTAAAATGAACATTGGTATTTTTGTAGTGTCTTGATAAGGAGACAATGGTTCTGCTTTTGTGATCTCACAGAAGAACACCACAGAGGAGAAACTGTGGAGGCCTGTTAACAGTATCAGTGACAGTGTTTTGCTACTGGAATGACCATTGCTTTTGAGTACTTGTATTAAAGGAATACCGATCCTGATTCAATTAATGAGGGGGAATTACCTTGCTGGATCAGTGGCTAATTTGTCCTGAAGGATAAGTTGCTTTTTTTCCAGCTGCTTTCACCGGGTTTTTATACAAAGAGAGCCAGCAGTATTGTAAAGACTTTCCAGCCATTTAAGTGATTAAAATCTCAGGAAATCCTTGCATGCCTCGGTATATTTAAACCTTTCAAAACTTAACATAATTAAAGAACAAGCCCTGTCTAAATTTTGCCTTCACTCTTTGTCTGATTCAGAGTAGATGAAAAGAAAAGGATGAGAAGGTGTCCAGCTGCGTTTCTAGAATATTACCAAACTGCGCGAAGAAAAGAATTAGAAAATAGCAGTTTAGCACTGTCATAAAGCTCAGGTTTTGAGACTTCAGTGTAGCCTTTGGTAAGGTCTGGTCGGGTGTTGTATTAGGACCAGCCCTTCTTGTTTGGGAATTTCTGCATTTCAAATACTGGTTGTATCTGTCTGCAGCTATGATGCTGAAATCCTGGGATGTTCAGCTGAACTGGAACCAGAGCCTCATTCCAGTCAAATCTCCGATGGTTTGGGGGTCTTCTCACACAGAGGCCTTTGGTCTTGGCAGCAACAGGTGTTAAAATCCACTGATAAATCACTTGTGTTTTCAGAACAAATAAAGGAATAAACAAAGGATAAGTACTTATTTCCATTTTCAGCCAGAGCAAATGTGGCAGACAGAGATGAATAGCAACAACTCTTAAAAAAATCAAAGCAGGGTTAGGTTTAAACAAATGGTGAGCCACTGTGTGAGACAGAATCTAGTCCAGCGACTAGATGGGTTGTGGCCTGTTCAAGCAAGGCTGTTCTTATGTAAAGCAACGAATTATTTCTGCCACAATTTGGTGTATCTGCATTGTTCTCAGATCCATGAAAGTCTCTTGAACCTGTGAGCTTCTGGATGGGCATATGCACCTTCCATGCTCATTTTCTGTACAGCGGAGAACGGAACGCTTATGACCCATCCCTATACTATTTGTATAAAGGGTGTAAAAATTTTAGTTTTAATTATTGTCAAAACCACACCGAGATAAAAACAATTGAGGGGCTTTCTTGACTGTATCTGTGGGGTGGTTCTGAAATGTTCAGAAGTAGAACAAGATGTACATAACTATCTGAAGCAATATTGTTACGAGCGTTCACAGGTGCACTTCTTCAGGCTATGTGTACGTATATTTTTGCAAAAACACTCATAAGAAACAATAAACCCTTGTTCTTTTAAATGCCTCTTGCGTGGGAGCAATGATTCTTAAGGCATGCATGTGAGGAATGTTTTAAAAATTGATATTTATATTTGCAACCAGAATTTATCTCCCAAATCAGTTGAAGCTCCTTGGAGATCTGCAGAGAAAAGGGCCTTTGACATCTTCCCTGGGATCAGATCTGAAAAACTCTGGTCCCTGCCTTCTTTTTTGGGTTGCATCCAGGTCATATTGATAGAGTTCCCATTTGGGAAGATGGTGCGGGATATAAGTCTTTAAATAAATAAATAAATAAATAAATAATACGCTCCTATTGTGTTCTTGGGTCATAAGGTACTGCTTCTTGCTTTGTATTTGCAGAGATGGCTTTGGTGTCTATTTTGGGTGGTCTTCTATTTTCCTGTCAACCACTTCTGAAAAATTAATGGAACTGCACTAGGACCAAGTCCTCTCTCTAAGCCTAGAAAGAGCTGCACGTCTTGTGCATTACACCTTGATGCTGGTGAGCAGAAAACCTTCAAGCTCAGCCACAATACAGTAAATGTTTCATCAGCATAAAAAGAGGTAGGATTAAGTACTGTATTGTATTGTACCTTAACGTTTATTTTTTAATTTAACTTTATATGCCGCCTTTCTCCTGAGGACTCAAGGGCACTCACAATATTCCAAGGAATACATTGATTGATTGATTGATTGATTGATTGCACTTATATCCCATCCATCTTCCAGCTCACACTAAAACAAACAGTAAAAGACCACACCACAGATTGTGATAAAGGAGGGGAAGCAGAACCCTCCAGGGGGAGTAATGGGGCAAGGAAAAAAAACCTACAGAGAAACTTAACTAAAAAGGTCGCCAAATGCCTCCTTAAAAAGGTAAGTTTTCAAAGCCTTTTTAAAGGCGGGCAGGAACTCTGCTAGGCGCAACTCATTGGGGAGATGATTCCACACCGTGGGGCCCACCACAGAGAAGGCGCAGTCACGCATACGTGATTTCCGTGCCTCTCTGGGTGTGGCCACCCTCAGTGAGCGCGCCTGCGCCATTCTCATGGGCCTGGTCTCAGTTGATTAAATTAAAAACATTTAAGTTAAATAAATGTTCAATTCTGGTTATATCCCCATCTTTCATAACTAGTGCTTTGCAAATGTTTTACTTTATAGGGCAGACATTAGCAAAAGAGCAAGTTCATCTTGTATCAGTTTTTGATACAGCACTACCCTGATGATTTCTCTATTCTGGGAGAGCTCAACTGAAAACAAAGGAAAAGTTGGTAACAAATATATACACAACGAATCTATATTTGAGAGTTTGCAGAGGCAGGATATGTATTTATAGAGAATGAATAATATTTGCAACACTTTTGTAAGTTTAGTATTGGTGATAGTTGGCTGTCTTTAACCTTACTTATCTCAGTAAGGTTCATGAATCAGTTTTCCATTTCAGACCCTTTGGAATGTATAAAGGCTGCAGAATAGAAATCCCAGGTAAACTGGGCTCTATATATTAATACTGTATTGCCCATGTAGGTTTTGGGGTTTTTCTGCCTCTTGCCAGGTTCCGTATTTCTCATTCATTCATTTCTATACGGCGCCGATTTTCCCAAAGAAAATGTGTATTGTATTATTGGTTTGATTTTTATTCTCTGCTCCGATTTTAACGTTTGTTTTGTGTTGATTTCTATGTAAACCGCCCAGAGTTCCTTTGGGAAAATTAGCACGGTATAGAAATATAAAAATAAATAAAAACAATTAAACGACATTTTAATTAAAATACATATAAATAATTAAAAAACAAGTAAACAGAGCTTTCTTAACTCGAAGAAGGTTGCGTCGGAGGAACGCCTACCAGCTCAGCCTGCAAAGAGGAGAGAAAAAAACAGATCTTCCGTGCTTTTGGCCGCACGTGCGCCTGCGCGGAGGCAGCCCCCAGCGACTACATCCCCCAACGGGCTTTGCGCGGCCCCTGGGCAGGGCGGGCCGGCCGGCACCTCCGGGGCCGAACTACCGCTCCCGGCGTCCCTCGGGCCCTGGGGCGGTGGGGTTGTCCAGGCGGGGCCGCGCGGGGCCGCGTGGGAGTGGTAGTTCCGGGGGCCTTTATCTTCCCTTCCGGGATGGGCGGCGGGGGGAGGGCTTGGCGAGGGCTGCTGCGGCGGGCGGGCCGGCAGCTGGCCGGGCGGAGGGTGCCGGGGGTCTCCTGGGGGGCGCCGGGGGTCGGGAGCCGAGGGCGAGCCGCCATGGACGCGGAGGGAGGCGGAGGCGGAGGCGCCGAGGTCGCCGGGCAGAGGATGGTGTGGGTGGACCTGGAGGTAAGCGCCGGACATCCCAGAAGAACGAGAACCAGGCGGGGTGGGGGTGGGGGCTATCCCATCCCATCCCATAATAGTCTGCCCTCAGGACAGCTGGGGCAGCAGCCTTGGGATGCGTACGGGTGGACGAGGGAGGCCTGTATCCCATAATACTCTTGCCACGTGTTTCCCCCAGTGAGCGAGGGCCATCCATCCACCCATCCCATAATACAGTATTTCGCCTCCCCCCAGGACCGCTGTCGAAGCAGCCTCGGGATGCATATGGGCGGACAAGTGAGGCCTCCATCCCATACCGAATACCACGGCCACATGTTTCCTGGAGTGATGTTGGGGCATCCATCCCATAATATATATCCCCCCCCCCCCGGTACAGTAGCAGTACTGTGTTGAGATGCATAAGGGTGGGGTTCCATCCCATAATGTACCTGACATATTTTTCCTAGAGGGGAAAGCAGGGAGGGGGATCCATCCATCCCATAATATATGCCCCCCCAGGAGAAGTGGTGAACATCAAGACATAATTTGTAGCACCTGAGAGGGGCTGGCCTTGCCCAATAAGGGTGATATACGGAGCCGCCCGTCCATCCCATAATATGTTCTCTGGACAGGTGCCACACTTTGATGCCCTCTCCCCTCCATGACCTGCGTCTCCCACCCACCCTGGAAGAATCCGGCAACACATGGGCCTGGGTGTGCGTGCACCCTCTCCAGAGCCTAGAGAAGTTACTTTCTCAGACTTAGCCCTCCCCCTGTACCTTTCCCATCCTCTGCCCCCTTCCCAAAATTGTCCCATAGGGTTGTTTTTAGAATGTGGGTTGGGGGATCGACAACACATCCCATCATTTTGGGGAGGGGGCATGCCACTCATCTGGTGCCCGCACTTAGCGGATGATTCTTCCTTTTCGGCCGTTGTGGGCAGATGACCGGGCTGGACATCGAGAAGGACCAGATCCTGGAGATGGCCTGCCTCATCACCGATTCGAATTTGAACATCCTTGCGGAAGTAAGTGGCCCTTTTGCTGTGCTTTGCTTTGATCCCGGTTGGAGGACAGCTCAATGACCGCTCCCCCCCCTTGGGTGTGGTGAGGTGTGTGTGTGTGTGTGTGTGTGTGTGTGTGTGTGTGTGTGTGTGTGTTGTGTGTGTGTCAGGCTTCCAGGAATGACGTGGCTGGGAATTCTTTGCAGGCAGCTTTGGCTGATGAGGGGGGAAAACCTTGTGCATATGGAATTTCCAGATGTGTTCCATCTGGGAAAGAGCTGTCCGCCCTTCTCTGGAAATCTGCCTCGATTAAGGCTCCTTCGTGTTCTTCTTTGGTCTAAAAATCTGCCCATTTTTAGTTAATTAATCATTTTGGTTGTAACTACCTACTGTGGTGGACCGCACAGCTGCACACCTTCCTCACACACACACACCCCAGGTAACAAAAGACATCAGCATAGTACTCCATCACTGGCCACACTGCACTGGCTGCCAGTCTGTTTCCACATTGACTTCAAGGTTCTAATGTTGACACACAAAGCCCTAAACGGTTTAGGACCTCACTATCTGTTAGAACGGCTTCTACCTCACAATACCACCCACAACATTCATTCCTCCCAGGCAGGTCAACTGAGGGTGCCGATGCCAAGGGAAGCCTGTAAAATAGCCACTAGGAATTGGGCTTTCTTGGTTGCAGCACCTCACTTATGGAACCAGCTCCTCTCAGAGATCTGCCTGGCTCCCACGCTGCAGGTCTGTCAAAAACAACTGAAGAACTGGCTATTCAGAATGACTTTCCCTGGCTGTTGATCACCACTGCTGCTGATCTGCTCTTGAAATATTAATCTGCCTGTTTTGTCTTTTAGCTTATCATTGCTTTTTATTATTGTTTTGTAATTTTTGACTTAATCATGGTTTATTATGTTTGTTTTATGTTTATGTCAAAACTTCATAAACTGCTCAGAGTGGCACAGTAGAGATAGTTTCAGCCACACTTATAAATGTCCTTGACTTAACACACCGGCACTTCTTTTGAGAGTTCTAAACACAACATGTTACTTTATTATTGTTTCATTATTTTATGGGTCTTGGGGCGCAGTGGTTAAACTTTGCTCACGACCTGGGGTTCAATCCCAGGTAGCAGACTCAAGATTCGCTCAGCCTTCCATCCTTCTGAGGTCAGTAAAATTGAGTACCCCTCTTGCTGGGAGCAGGGCCAATATGTAACCTGCATAATTAAATTGTAAATTGCCCAGGGGGTGCTTTAAGCACTATGTGCATAATCAGCACACTTTGCTTTTGTAAGATTACAGGTCTGTAGGCATAATGGATAAAGGAATCCACGTAGAGACCCATGTAGCGTGGGCTGATGTCCTGTGGAATGAGTGTTGCTGTCACTGAAACAAATGGGTCACTTGGCAGTTCCCATTTTCTTTGCATATATTTCAAAGCAGTTGAGGGCATCTCAGTGCAAGGATAATCTAAGGCAATGAAAATGCAACTGCTGGGTAAGAAAGTTCAGAACAGCTTGTGACTGAAAGGAAATTTTTTGCCCCAAGAGAGGCTGTTCTGTTGTGGAGCTGATTGTGCACCATGTTTGCCTGAGCAAGGCTTCACTTGCCTTCTGCTCTTTTTATTGAAACAACTGGAAACATAAACAACAACTGGAACTGTGTTTTCACCAGTGTAATAGCACCAGTGGTTCAATTTTCAGTGGCGAATGACCACGGCTTTAAGAAATCAGAGTCGGGCTTTCGTCTCGCATGCCAAGTAATGCACTTGGAGTAGAACAGGAAGCCTGTACGTCAACTTCTTAAGTGGTGTCACACTAGTAGGCGAGATAGGTAGGATGCCAGCCATAGGGGACAAGTTGTCCCAACTCACCTGGAGCTGTCCAGGGTGCTGTTTGCATTTGACCTCGGCGGGTGAAGTCTCCGGCTTGGACTGTGACAGCAGAGGAGTGACGCTTTGTGTCTGGCTAAGAATTCTTCTCAGTTTCCCTCTTCTTTTTGCAGCCAGGGTGGTATGTGATGAGGTGAAAGGAGAGATGGGCCAGCAGAAATCACAAGATGCTTTGTTTTTGAATTACACACAATTAGCATGTGCAATTTGGTTTTTGGAATGGATCCTACTTACTTCCTCTTTCTTTGGTTTTCTAACAGGGGCCGAACCTGATAATAAACCAGCCAGATGAACTTCTGGATGGCATGTCTGAATGGTGCAAAGAGCATCACGGGAAGGTAACAGGCCCTCCAGTTTTCCTAAAGGGGGCAGCTCTGCCACTCACACACTTTAAGGAGGGAATGCTTTTTACTCTCCGCCCCTCCAATAATTCTGCATCCAGACGGTCTAATTTTAATCGTCCTAGATGTCAATGCTCCCCTATTTAAATCCCCATCTGTTTCATATCGCCGCCTTGCTGCCCAGAGACCTTTGGGTACTGGGCGGCATATAAGCTAAATAAATAAATAAATTTGGTGTTGCTTTTGAACACCAGTTTCTCTATTCTTCCATTTTTTCCCATTAATTGACTTGGTTGCTTAATCAATTATTAAGGGGGAATTCTTCCTTTCTGGACCTCAGGACCAAGGTAGAGACCCTAAAAATACAGGTAGACTTGACTGAGTTTTATTAAAGAATCCATGATCAGGAGAAAGAGGATAGATTGGTTCTGGACCTCAGATTGTTTAAAGGAAAGCAAGATGTTCAGATTTGACAAAAGGTGACACTTCTGTTTGCAATTTGCACTTCGTGACATAGTGGTTAAATGCCTGTACTGCAGCTAAAACTGCTCATGACCTGGGATTCAATGCCAGGTAGCAGCTGGCTCATGGTTGACTCAGCCTTCCATCTTTCCCAGGTCGGTAAAATGAGTACCCAGCTTGCTGGGGGAGGGATGTGTAGCCTGAATAATTAAACTGTAAACTGCCCAGAGACTACTTGAATTGGTATGGGGCAGTATATAAGCAGAACACTTTGCTTTGCTTTGATGTAATTTGTCTCGGGAACCGCAGCAGACCAATTAGCCTCTTTTGTTTGTTCCTATTTTATTTGGTTGCCTTTTGTGCAGGCCATAAATCTAGACTGTAGACCCTTAGATAGCAGAGTGGGTGGTTGCCTGTACCCAACCTGATGGACATAAATCCTTACATCACATGAGAACAGGCAGTCTAAATGTCTTGCTTAAGTTTGGCCCTGCCTCTCTGCAGTGGCCAGTCAGGGCACCAGCGGACGTCCACTCGGCATGACCTCTGCAAAAGTCAAAAGAAGACCAATCTTTTGTTTTCCTTTGTTCTTGCAGTCTGGCCTTACGAAAGCCGTGAGAGAGAGCACCATCTCCTTGCGTCAAGCAGAGTATGAGTTTCTGTCTTTCGTCCGGCAGCAGACGCCACCAGGGCTCTGCCCTCTTGCAGGTGAGAGGCATCCTCTGTTAGCCAAAGTTTTAAATAGTTTTAAAAACTTAAATAGTTTTTTTTAAAAAAAAAAGTTTTATGGGCTCGAAACATTAATGCTGTCTCCCAAGCACGTCTTTCTGCTGAGGGTGCTTGGGGGAGTTAGGGAACCAAGACGGAGGGTGTGAGGAGTTGTGAGCCCTTAGAAAATTGCAAATTCCTCTAGGAGTTTTCTCGACGAAAAATGCTGTCCAGGAGTTCATCTGGCTGGTTTATGAGCAGGTGTGATCTCTGTCAGAAACCTGTAGGAGAATTCTTCTGTGAACCAACTCCAAGCTGTGTCATCTCGCATCTTCCTCAGCCTGACACACTCTAGGTGTCTTTCTCTTACCACCAACTACCACAGACACTGGCCATCCCTTTAATCAGTTGCAATAAATCATTACATGTAGTAGGGGGAGCTGTGGGTAGAAGGTCTGTCTGTCTGTCTGTTTGTCTGTCTTTTCCCCCTGCCTTTCTCAATGAAAAGGACCCAAGGAACTTTGCAACACTAAAAGGCAATCCTTAAAGTTGAGAACAATGAATATGCAATGGTGATTAATATCATTAAAAGACCCATGTTGAAAGCTAAGAACAGTGAGTGCAAAGAGGCATCTGACATCAACTAGACTCGCTCCCCGTCTCTTCTTTTTAACCTTTAAATTATGCCTCAGTCTGGAATATTTTATAAACGGGGCACATTTCTACTTTTGTGTCCCAGTTGATCAGTGAGGCTACAAAATAAAACAGGCTGAACTGTGCTTTCATCATTGTAAGGCTAATTACACTGGTGACAATATGGATTTGACAAAACTCCGGGAGGCAGTGGAAGATAGGAAGGCCTGGCGAGCTCTGGTCCGTGGGGTCACGAAGAGTCGGACACGACTGAACAACAACAACAACAACAACAACAGACACAGCACAGGTGGCTAGTTCCTGAGGGAAGGCTCCCCTGAAGAGGCACCTCTTTGTGTGCTTGTGGAAGAACAGCAAAGACGGGGCCAGCCTGGCCTCCAGTGACAGTTCCAGAGTCTGGGGTCAGCAAGAGTGAAGGCTCTCACCTGCTTGTGGCCCCTGCTAAGAAAGCTTTATTGCCTCTTTCCCTCACATGAGGACACACACACACAGCAGCAGGAGCAGCAGCAGCAGCAGCAGCAGCTGAACACATTTAGAGGGCCTAGTGCGACAGTTGCAGGGTGTGGGATGGTTTACCCGGCAGGCAGCAGCCCCGCAGGCCAACTGAGAAGCCTACTTTGACTGCATCTACGTAATCCATGCTTTCCCATCCTTTTTAGGAAACTCTGTTCACGCAGACAAGAAGTTCCTGGACAAACACATGCCCCAGTTCATGAACCACCTCCATTACCGGATCGTTGACGTGAGCACTATCAAAGAACTCTGCAGGTAGCTAACCTTCTGGGGTCTTCACAGGGTAGTGCAAGGGGCGGTGGGGTGGGGGCCTCTGGAAGTCCACATGGAAAGGTTGGGAGTTCAGGTTGACTCACCACAAAGGAAAAGAGGTGGGAAATCCAGGAGGCGGAGGGCTTCAAAGGAATGGGAAGGGATTTTCAGTAGTATATCCCCAGGAGAAGAGCTATAAGCAAACTTGATACAGTTTTATAAGACGGTGCACATTCTGCAGTCACACAGACTCTGTTTATCTGTATCTATATTTTAGCATATAAAATCATGGAAGGGGCCATCAAGTCCAAACCCCTACATTGGCTACAGCCAATGATATCTAGGCTACAGTCAATGAATGTCTGGTATGAAATGTATATCTCATCTGATATTATATCTCACACCTCATTCTGCTGCTATATATGTCTGAAGAAGTGCACATGTGCACGAAATGTTACATTAAAATATGAAAGTTAGTCTTTAAAGGTGCCACATGTTTGTGTCTTTTGTTTTGTTTTTCTTTGATTTTTGCCTGAAAGTACTCAAGGTGGGAATCCAAATCAAAGCAGATCTGACAGAGAGTGGCCCAGTTTTCTCCTGAAAGCCTCCACCCTGGAGTGCTCACCACCTTCTAGGATAATGTTGTAGCACTCTAACAGTTAAGATATTTTTCCTGATATTCAGCCAAAATCTGGCTTGCAGTAATTTGAGCCCATTGTTTATGTGGATAGGTTTTTTTTTTAAAGAGAAAGAGATTTCTTTGTTATGTTTGATAGTAGAGCCTATACATATTTTAGTTTGTCTTAGTTCATTCATACAGTGGTCCCCTGCCCTTTCGCGGTTCACATACTGCGGTTCCGCTAAATCGCGGGTCCGAAGGACCCCGAAAGGGCTTGAGGGAAAGGGGGGGCAGCTGAGAGCCTTTTCTAAAGATCATGCACCACTTGCCCACACTTCCTTGGGGCTGCATGCGAGCGGCACGTGATGTTTAAAGGGCTTTCGGCCGTGGAGCCAAGCGCTTGGCTCCATGGCCGAGAATCCTTTTAGAATTGTGCCCACCCACCCAACCTGCATCCGCATATCACGGATTTTCAATGATCGCATGTTGGGTGGGTCCCTAACCCCCACAATAAGTGGGGGGGGGGCTTAGTGTATTAAATTTTGATCTAGTAGCACGCCGGGTATTTCTGTCTCCTTTTCTGCTGGTGATTTCCTCATTGGTGCAGCTCTGGCTCCTTCCTCTAGAAATATTACTTTAGATTTTTGATCTCCAATGTTAAATTTGTTTGTTTGTCTATTTATTTTTACAGACGCTGGTATCCAGAAGACTATGAATTTGCACCAAAGAAGGCAGCTTCTCACCGGTAAACTTTATCCTTAGGGGTTTTTGGAAAGGTCGCTTTTTTGAAATATAGGAGTCCCTTCAGAAGTTGTTGTGTTTCCCAGCCCTCCTCCTCCTGCCTCTTCTTTTTGGGGGTGGGCAGTTGGAGAGGATGAGTTGTGTAGTTCCTGGACGCCTCCGAATGTGTCAATTCATCTGTTCAATATGTCAGAGACCTACCCCCTGCCACATTTATTACTGCCAAGGGCCAACCCTGTCCCCCCCCCCCAAAATGGGACATGAACCTCTTGCTAAGATTCCAAAATGGAACAGCGAACTTTGAAAAAATCCAAGAAGCCTGGTATCTAAAAGAGGGATTGTCTCCTGGTGAGAAGCAGCAGAGAGTTGAAAGATAATATTGAAACGGGCATACAGAGCAGACCCAGAGTTGCCCCGTGTATCAACAGTGTTTTTGTCTCCAAACTACACAGCGGCAAACCTTTTCAGATTTCTTCAAGCCAGCTTAGATCTGTATTTAGAACCGAGCCCCGTATGATGGCGTTTTCTTTTTAAAATACATTGGTCTCCTGGATTTATTTTTAGAGCCCTTGATGATATCAGGGAGAGCATTAAAGAGCTCCAGTTCTACAGAAGCAGGATCTTCAAGAAGAAAACGGAAGAAAAAAAGAGGAAACTGGTGGAGAATGGTGACAACGAAAAGCTGTCCAGTTGACCTGGTAGCCTGGCCACTTCACAAGAAGGCACAAGTTGCCCGGAGGGTCTCCGGAGTCTCCCTGTTTGAGGCTGGGAAAGGGAGCAGCTCCTTCCTCCCCCTTGGCTCTCCTCCCACGGCGGGCAGCGACTGAGGACGAGAAAGGATGGGCCTCCCATGTTGCAGCCAAGGGGCTGTGACATGCGAACCTCATGGCAGTTGTTTAGTTCCACAATAACTTTTCTAGTTTGAGAATCCTTTTTCTTTGGTTTTAGAGATCTTTTTCTTTCCAGAATAAAAATCAGTCTTTCTGAAAGAGGTCTGGTTCTGGCTTTTTTCTATGCATTTCCCCGGGCAGATCCATCCCCCTTTTAGAGAAAATAAATGGAGGCTGGATGTTGCTCCCTGTGTGATCCGTGGCTGAGTGACTCCTGTGCACCCCTGTAGTGTGCAATGGATCCCTCTTTTTAAATGTATCACATTTAAACGGTCACAACCTGCCTTAGGAATCCAGGGTTATTACCAGTGAGTCACTTTTGTCACTTTTATTCACTTTTTAAAAATCCACTCACTTTTGTCAGAAATATTGGCACTATTGTCACTATTTCAGAGCTCAAGGAGCCCCCAAGGTGTTCCCCCCCCAAAAGAGGAGGTGAAAACAAAACAAAAACCCCTGAAAAATGGCCGACTAGGCATCGTTGGGCGCCACCATCTTTGCTTGGGCTTGCTCCTGGCCATTTTCTGATTGGCTGGCTCAGAGCAGGAAGTTCAAATTGACCCTGCATAGCCGAAAAGAGAGCCACTGTGCGCCTCTGGTCGTGGCTAGGAGGATCAGCAGCAGGAGCAAGAAGAAATATCAAGGTGAGGGGGGTATCTCTTTCTCAGTGGGGGGGGCACTGGGGAGGGGGTCTTCTAGTGGCAGGTGGGAGGGATCCGGGGTGTGCGTACTGTGGCCTAATGGCTGCAATTGGAACAAAGTGAGGGTGGGAATAAGTTTCCCTTGCTTGGATTGCATTATATTGCTTTGCCCTGAGTTACGTGGGTTTGCATTAAGTGACATTTGGGGGGGATCTACATTGAATTCCATTCATTTTAATAGCTTTGCACTGGGTTACATGGGTTTTCATGAAGTTACATTGAATTGTGCTGAATTAAATTGCTTTGCCCTGAATTCTGTTGGTTTTCATTGCTTTGCACATGGGTTTGCAATAAGTTGCTAGGATTGTGCTAAGTCACATTCCTTTGCATTACATTTTATTGCCCCTCCCGCCCCCGCAGCCTGGGGAAATGTCATCCGGCCTCTGACTCAAAAAGGTTGCCTACCCCTGTCTAGGTGCGTCTTATAACAATCTTGCTAATCCTGCCAATGAGTTTTGAAATGGTGGCGAAAACTGTACTAAGGTAAAGGTAAAGTTTTGGAGTCTTAGTCTGCTGAGCCACCACACCATTGAGCTCTGAAATGGTGGCAAAAACTGCGCCACCTCACTTTAACCTAAATTAACCTAAATGGAGTTGAGAAAAGTCACTTTTAGGCCACTTAATGTGTCAAAAAGCCACTGTTGTTGTTGTTGTTCAGTCGTTCAGTTGTATCCGATTCTTCGTGACCCCATGGACCAGAGCTCGCCAGGCTTTCCTATCTTCCACTGCCTCCCGGAGTTTGGTCAAATCCATATTGGTTGCATCAGTGACACCGTCCAACCATCTCATTCTCTGCCGTCCCCTTTTCCTTTTGCCTTAAATCTTTCCCAACATCAGGAACTTTTCCAAGGAGTCCTCTCACCTCATTAGGTGGCCAAAGTACTGGAGCCTCAGCTTCAAAATCTGTCCTTCCAGTGAACATTCGGGGTTGATTTCTTTCAGGATGGATAGGTTTGATCTCCTTGCAGTCCAAGGGACTCTCAAGACTCTCCTCCAGCACCACAGCTCAAAAGCATCAATTCTGCGGCGATCAGCCTTCTTTATAGTCCAGCTTTCACTTCTATACATCACTACTGGGAAAACCATAGCTTTGACTATCCTGACCTTATTTGGCAAAGTGATGTCTCTGCTCTTTAGGATGCTATCTAGGTTTGCCATTGCTTTCCTCCCAAGAAGCAGGCGTCTTTTTATTTCGTTGCTGCAGTCGCCATCTGCAGTGATCAAGGAGCCCAAGAAAATAAACTCTGTCATTGCCTCCATTTCTTCCCCTTCTATTTGCCAGGAGGTGATGGGACTGGTGGCCATGATCTTAGTTTTTTTGATGTTGAGCTTCAGCCCATTTTTTTCGCTCTCCCTCATTAAGAGGTCCTTTAGTTCCTCCTCACTTTCTGCTATCAGAGTAGTATTATCTGCGTATCTGAGGTTGTTGATATTTCTTCCGGCAATCTTTATTCTGGCTTGTGATTCATCCAGACCTGCCTTTCGCATGATGTACTCTGCATATAAGTTAAATAGGCAAGGTGACAGTATACAGCCTTGTCGTATTCCTTTCCCAATTTTAAACCAGTCAGTTGTTCCATATCCAGTTCTGGCGGTTGCTGCTTGTCCCACATATAGATTTCTTAGGAGGCAGATAAGGTGGTCAGGCACTCCCATTCCTTTAAGAACTTGCCATAGTTTGTTGTGGTCCACACAGTCAAAGGCTTTGGCATAGTCAATGAAGCAGGAGTAGATGTTTTTCTGGAACTCTCTGGCTTTCTCCATAATCCAGCGCATGTTGGCGATTTGATCTCTAGTTCCTCTGCCCCTTCGAAATCCAGCGTGCACTTCTGGAAGTTCTCTTTCCACATACTGCTGAAGCCTGCCTTGTAGAATTTTGAGCATAACCTTGCTAGCGTGTGAAATGAGTGCAATTGTGCGATAGTTGGAGCATTATTTGGCGTTTCCTTTCTTTGGGATTGGGATGTAGACCGATCTTTTCCAGTCCTCTGGCCACTGCTGGGTTTTCCAAATTTGCTGTCATATCGCGTGCAGCACCTTTATAGCATCCTCTTTTAAGATTTTAAAGAGTTCCATTGGAATGCCGTCACCTCCACTGGCCTTGTTGTTTGCAATGATTTCTAAGGCCCACTTGACTTCACTTTCCAGGATGTCTGGCTCCAGGTCAGCAACTATGCTATCTTGGTTATCAGGTTCATCCAGATCTTTCTGATATAATTCCTCTGTATATTCTTGCCATCTCTTCTTGATCTCTTCTGCTTCTGTTAGATCCCTACCATTTTTGTTTTCATGAAACGCCCCTTTCATATCTCCAATTTTCTTGAATAGATCTCTGGTTTTTCCTTTTCTGTTGTTTTCCTCTATTTCTTTGCACTGTTCGTTCAAGAAGGCCGCCCTGTCTCTCCTCACTATTCTTTGGAAGTCTGCATTCAATTTTCTGTATCTTTCCCTTTCTCCCTTGCATTTTGCATCCCTTCTCTCCTCCGCTATTTGTAGGGCCTCGTTGGACAACCACTTTGCTTTCTTGCATTTTCTTTTCTTTGGAATAGTTTTCATTGCAGCCTCCTGTACAATGTTACAAGCCTCCATCCATAGTTCTTCAGGTGTTCTGTCCACCAAATCTAGTTCCTTAAATCTATTCTTCACTGCCACTGTGTATTCATAAGGGATTTGACTTAGATTATACCTGACTGGCCCAGTGGTCTTCCCTACTTTCTTCAGTTTAAGTTTGAATTTTGAAATAAGAAGCTGATGATCTGAGCCACAGTCAGCACCAGGTCTTGTTTTTGCTGACTGTATAGAGCTCCTCCATCTTTGGCTGCAGAGAACATAATCAATCTGATTCCGGTATTGTCCATCTGGTGGTGTCCATGTGTAGAGTAGCCTTTTGTGTTGTTGGAAAAGAGTGTTTGCAATGACCAGCTTGTTATCTTGACAAAACTCAATTAGCCTTTGCCCTGCTTCATTTGGACCTCCAAGGCCAAACTTGCCAATTATTCCTTTTATCACTTGACTCCCTACTTTAGCATTCCAATCCCCTATGATGAGAAGAACATCTTTCTTTGGTGTCAGTTCTAGAAGTTGTTGTAAGTCTTCATAAAATTGGTCAATCTCAGACTCTTCAGCACCGGTAGTTGGTGCATAAATTTGGATTACTGTGATGTTGAAAGGACTGCCTTGGAATCGTACCGAAATCATTTTTAGGTTGTATCCCAGCACTGCTTTTCTCACTCTATTGTTGACTATGAGGGCTACTCCATTTCTTCTATGGGATTCTTGCCCACAGTAGTAGATGTGATAGTCATCTGAACTGAATTCACCCATTCTTGTCCATTTAAGTTCACTGATGCCCAAGATGTCAATGTTTATTCTTTCCATCTCATGTTTGACCACATTCAGCTTACCCTGGTTCATAGATCTCACATTCCAGGTTCCTATGCAGTATATTTCTTTGCAACATTGGACTTTCCTTTCTCTTCCAGGCACGTCTGCAGCTGAGTGTCCTTTCAGCTTTGGCCCAGCCACTTCATTAGCTCTGGAGCTACTTGTACTTGTCCTCCACTCTTCCTCAGTAGCATGTTGGACACCTTCCAACCTGAGGGGCTGATCTTCCAGCGTCATATCTTTTAGCCTTTTGTCTCTGTCCATGGAATGTTCTTGGCAGGGATACTGGGGTGGCTTGCCAGTTCCTACCCCAGGAAGTCTTATTACAGGCCTCATTATCACCAGTGTAATTAGCTGTACAATGATGAAAGCACAGTTCAGCCTGTTTTATTTTTGTAGTCTCACTGATCAAAAAGTAGACATGTGCCCCATTTATAAGATATTCTAGACTGAGGCAACAAAAAGCCACTATATTGCCACTATTTCTGTCTTTAAAATTTCACTTTTCTACCTTTTTTGACCCTGTAGGAATCTCTATTGGCACTTTTGTTTAGGATAAATGCAGCTTCTTTTTAAGCATTGCAAGGATTTCATCTGCAGGGTACCCTTTGAATGCCAGATAATTGTCTATGACCAGAAATGGGGGCTCTGAGCCTATGCCAGTGGCACTAGAAGTGGCAGGAGCAGGTAAGGCTGTCTCTCGGGCGTGAATCGGAAAAACAGACCACAAACCGATTTGCTTCTCACAGGGTTTGCATGTGTGTGTGTGTGTGTGTGTGTGTGTGTGTGTGTGTG
>JAHTLZ010000202.1:447715-486062 GCA_023846285.1 Phrynocephalus versicolor | reverse complement strand
TGTGTGTGTGTGTGTGTGTGTGTGTGTGTGTGTGTGTGTGTGTGTGAGCATGCCCGGAGGGAAGGGTCCACATGTATGGTAAAGAATGACAGATGGAGAATGAAGAGCTCCACATTTGGGTGACAGAAGAAGCACAGAAATTCTGATTTTGCAAATCTGCAGTGTGAATTTCATTAGTCTGTTGGGAAATGTACATATCACTGTTTGAGGTGCGAGAATAATTGCTTAAGGCAGCTTAGGAAAAACAAATCAATCAGTTGGAATAACATTAAAAATCAATATTAAAAACAAAAAGCCAAACATCACGGCATACATTAAAGGAAAGCCAGGGAGCTCAGACACGAGAGAAAAATGAGTTTCCTTTCCAACATATGGATTAAAATAAATGAGTCCTGGGGAATGCGTGACCCTCCAGACATTTTTGAATTTATTTATTTATTTATTGGATTTCTATCCTGCTTGTCTAGCTGCCAAGCTACTGAAATTTAACTCTCTCTCTGCATTGCATATTTGGGGGACCAAGCACAAGTCAGCCATGGTCACCTCCTTTCCAACACAGTATCTGCCCACTCTTTCCTGCAGGATCTGTTCCAGAGCTTTGAACCCATGAGAGATACAGCGCTGTGCCCAGTCCAGCTTCCCCCCCCCTCCCATGTGCTGTGTAGCCTGAATACTGTAATTAAACTGTAAACCGCCCAGAGACTACTTGAAGTGGTTTGGGGCATTATATAAGCAGAACATGTTGCTTTGCTTTAACTCCCATCTGCCTGCAAACCTGGTGGTGGAGGAGGATGGGAGCTGGTGTTGAGCAGGAAGGCCACACCTGTTGCCCTGAAATAAAAAGCAAAAGTGTTCTGCTTATATGCTGCCCTATAGCGCTTCAAGCACTCTCTGGGTGGTTTACAACTGTGTAGGCTACACATCCCCCACCCCACCCGCAATCTGGGTACTTGTTTTACTGACCTGGGAAGGATGGAAGGCTGAGTCAACCATGAGCCAGCTACCTGGGATTGAACCCAAGGTCATGAGCACAGTTTTAGCTTCAGTACAATAAATAGATGGATGGTTGACTTTATTTTACTCTTAAGGGACAGATCACAGAATCATAGAAGAGTGAAGTTGGAAGCAGCCTACAAGGCTATCAAGTGCAACCCTCTGCTCATTGCAAGAGCCTCCAAGACAGCCATCCCTGACCTTCCAAACTTTAGCATCGCCCTGAACTGCATCTCTTCTTTGTAATATGAGCCCATCCTAAAGGATTGGGAGAGAGCGGAAGAGACCTGAAAGCCTAAATAAAAAGAGTGTAGTCAATAAAAGAGGGATCTGCACCTCTCTTTCTCTTCTAGCATGTTCTCATCCTTGCAACTGTAGTTACTGTTCGCAAGGTCTTGATCTTCACGCCTCTAATAAATGCAGGAAAGAAGGTAAAACCGTTGAGGCGGGAATGAACGGAGAGAGAGGTGCTCCTGACTGCCAGCAGATGGCGCTCGTTCCATTTGTCACAGGCGTCTGCCAAAATTACCTTTTGTTTCCAAACTTTTTCGACCTGCTGAAGCTTACTGGCCGCTGCCAATGGCTCTCCAAATACTTAGAGTGTTTGGGGGGGGGGGGGAGAAGGGAGGAAGGAGACCTGGCCTCAGTAGTACTTCTGCAGATTTTTGCAGTAACTCTGTCTGGGTTTGGCAATGCCCTGGGGCACCCGGGTGCACAGCTTGGGAACCACTGCAATATAGCATGTTTTGCAGGAGAAGGGAAGTGCAAATTAGCAACTGTGTCCTTCTGGGATGCACAGATGTGCAAAGAAAAACAAGCATAAGACTTTGAGGTGAGCTGAAAAAATATTGCTGCTACTTCAGCTATTCATTGACATCCACCCTCCCCTTTAAACTCAGCACCACAACTAATGATCAGTGGACGATACACCTATTCAATCACAAAGTGCAGCTGTCTAAAATAAAAAATACAGCTATTGAAAGCCACAAATTTCAGAGGTCTGCTGAAGAAAAGCAAAATAAAAACTAGACTATGGGCGATACCTTCATAGGCTGCTAGAAGAAAAATTTAAAAAAAAATGCTGAGCTCTCAAGAGCAAGCTCTCTTTTTCAAAGCAGGTATAAAAGTCCAAACATGGCAAGGGATGTCATTTGCCAGGAGAGAGTTCTTAAAAGTTTCCTGGGCAAGATGGACACCAGGCTTCTTCTTGGAAGGCACAGAGCAGCATGGTCCGATGGGGATGGACTTTACAGGCCAGTTCAAACAAGGAGCAGCATGGTATGGGCACCTCCCTTTTGCTTACAACCATCATCTCTCTATTGGCTCTTCGAAGCATAGAGCTCCTGATTGGCCAGAGGTGGGGTAGAAGCTGGAGGTTAATGCAAAAAAAAAAAAAACCCTCTCCACTAGGGGGTGGGGAAGAAAGTTTTTGGGGGAGAATTTTAAAAATGTTCCACTAGGTAGAAAAGCAGGAAGCAATAGAAAGAAACCTGTCGAGCGCATTTTATTCTCTAAAAAGCTTGCACAAATTTCTGAGTTACTACCCGAAGGCAAAGATGTCCATCCAAAGGGCAACCCAAGGTCAATGGACAAGCAGGTCATGGATGGAAGCCACCACCAGAAGGGACCTACACCTCTGGGTGGCTTTAGGCAAGGTTTTGGAGTTGCCCATTGGCACCTGGAAAGCAGCACAATGCATCAGGAGGGGGGAAAGGGGATTATGAGAAACCCCAGAAAAGGCCTTGGATGTCCTGAATGGGTAGTAAGATTAATTTGGCTTGGGCTCCTCTGAACTCTTCAAATGCAGAAGACCTGGTTGGTGGAAAGGTGTGTCATTAGAGAGGAGACCTGGACTCCATTTTGACAGCCTTCCACAGAAGATTGGATAATTATTTGGAAGGCATAGAAGGCATCAGGATTTGCAGTTTGATACTGCTGCCTTCGAGTGGGCCAAAGATCACGTAGAATTGAGAAGACAGTTGTCCAATTTACCTGGGAGTCCCTCCATGAGTATTCCAAGCAATTTCCTTTTGGGTAAACACACACAGGATTGTGCTGCCAGGTTAGGGTTCAATCCATGACTTTAGATGTCTCCACCGTACTTGTGCATGTCTGACGGCATTGTCGGTCTGCTTGCTTGTTTATTCGCTTCAGACAACTCCCTCTGCAAATGTGACAAAATACAGACAGCTTCTGAAATCCTCGTCTTGCCACCCAAAGCAACTTGGTCCACCGTTCTGTGGTCAACAGACCAAAGGTTTGAATCCTCCTGAGGGAACCAGCTGTGTGCAATGCCTTTTGCATCCTAGCATTGGTCCCTGGTGACCCAAGTTTTATCATGGAGTCTGACCATTCAAAATTTAGATTTGCATTGCAAAGGTTTGCGGAGTTTCCAACTGTTACAAGCTTCATTCCACTCTCTTGTTGTGGAAGCTCATTTCTGACTTTGGAATACTGCAGGTCCGTAAAGCATAATTTGATGCCCTTATTCCCAAAGTGACTCCTCTTCCCTTCTCAGATATGTCAGTCTGATGGCCGGCACCTTGTTCCACCCAGTCTAGCTCAAATATGACCAGCAAGTAAATGAGCCTCAAAGGTTTTACTGCAGCCAAAACCTTAGCTCAGATGAAAGGACAATTAGCGAGCTGAACCAAAGCCATTTTCCCCCAGGCACGTAATGTTTATCCAGTGAGAAATTAGACCTCTCAGCTAGGCTACTATGCCTCTGTTAGATTGGCTGGTTGGGGGAGGAAATGTAGGCTGCCAAAAGGCCTGGCTTGGCACCAGTCACCCCCTGCCTTCCGTCAGTAGAATTGTCCACTCGCTGCAGGCCGGGGGATTTCTCCAACCATGCACTTTCCTGAAGAGTTAATTCTCCACTGTCAGAGGGTGCCAATTGCTCTCCTGGATACTGCTCAGAGAGCCACTGGTGGGGCTCCCATCATTCTGGGGTGCAGGTGAGGCTGCTAAATTGCCTGCAAGCCTGCCAGAATGTTCCATCAAACCCTCTGCCCAGGTAGGGTTATTGCTGCCTTTTCCAGCCAAAATTCTGTCACTTCTTATGAACGTTGCCATTATAGGGTGTCCCAGGCCTGTCATCAATCTCAAACCTCTGGCATCCCCTGAAGGGCTAGAAGGCCTCCTGCCACTAAGGCAGGCATCTGTGACTCAGTGGTACATGCAAAAGGTAGGAGGGTGTGTGTTTGTGTGTGTGTGTGTGTGTGTGTGTTGGGTGGAGAGTATATTTTATGCACATTGCTTGAGGGCTTTTAAGACAAATTTGGGGGGGGGGTAGGTAGACAGCCAAACATTTGACTTGCTGTGGCGCTTTTCTTCCAAGTTTTGATTGGGCAGCCTTCCTCCGCAACCCAGTCAAATTCTAACCATGCAATGCGTGGTGGGCATTTTTGCTTTGAAGAATGAAGACTGAGATCGTGTGCTGAAGGCCCCCACCCATACAAAAGTTTTTTTTTAATTTTTAATAATATCTTTATTTTACAAGACAAGTTAAGATAACAGTACAATAGCATCTTATTATTTATACATTCTATAGGACCAATATCCTTTTCAAAATCCACCCATTAATTCATCCTCCAACACAGTTAATTGTGACACACACACAAATAAATTCTTTTAAAATTTTACATTCCAGCAGTCAAAATTATTCCCTATAACACATTCCTCATTTTTTGTGTTAATTCCATACGTTAATAAGGGCATCCAGGTTTTCATAAATATATCATGTTTTATTTCCCCTCTAAATATTTTAATTTGATAGGTCAACTTTTCCATAAGAGCCATTTGCCAGATTCTGTTCAGAAATTTTTGTAGTGAGAGATCTTGAGCATTTCTCCAGTTTTTTTGCAATTTCAGCTCTTGCTGCACCAATCAGATTTGCTATTAAGTCTTTATATGATAATTTTTCATTTCCGTCCTTAAATATTGAAAATAATAGTAAAGCTTCATTTATAATTATTCTTTTTTTTAACAGGGTTTCTATCCATTTAATTATTTCTTGCCAATATGCTCCTACTTTGGGGCACAAGATCCACATATGTTCTAGGGTGCCTTTGCTTCCACAATTCCTCCAATAATTGTCTGGAATTTGTTGATTAATTTTATGTAATTTTGTGGGATACCAATACCATCTGTGAGCTACTTTTAACACCAGCTCTTTCGCATTAGTTGATATTGATTTGTAAGGATATGTGTTCCATATTCCCATTCATTCTTTCTCAGATATACTAATATTTAAATTTGTTTCCCAGGCTACTTTAGATCCCATGCCCCTAACAAATGCTTTTTCAATCAAATGTTTATATATAATTGAAGTTATACCCTTTCTTTTATTTCGATCCTTTTCTATACTGTATTGTTCGAATACTGTAAGTGTTCTCATGGGCCCGTGTCTTTGATATAATTGGTTTGCCAAATTTCTTACTTGTATTAATTGTAGCCAATTAGCTTTTATTTCCTTTGTTTTATCTTCCAACTGTCTAACTGTTATTGGTTTCCCTGCCTCAAATAAGTCTCTTATTCTATAAATTCCAATTTGTTTCCAATTTTTAAATTGTGCATATTTCTCTCTTGATTTAAATTTAGGATAATCCAGCATAGGGCACAAAGGAGATATAGGTGGAGCAAAAATGTTCATATACTTACGCCAAATTTTCAGTGTCTCACAAGTATAAGGATTTTGTATTTGCTCCTTTTTTCTAATTAGTTCCCTTGTAAAAATATAGGTATTAACTATTCCAGTTTCCTCGCCTTTTTCCATTTCAACCCAATCTGGGATTTCTTCTGTCTGAATAAACTTTATAGCTTGAGTGATTTGAAAGGCTTCATAGTATTTTATTAATTGTGGTATTCCCAGCCCCCCTTTTTTGCTTTGACCATATTTAACGCTGCTTAGAACCTTATTTTCTTCCCCTTTCCTCCAATGAACTTCTCCATATTTTTTTGCCATAGTTTAATTTTTTTTAATTTCGGGTTGTAATGGTATATTTTGAAATAAAAATAAAAATCTTGGTAATATATATGCTTTAACTAATGCTATTCTTCCCAGCATTGAGATATTCAGTTTCGTCCATTTTCTAATTTTTTCTTTAACTGAATTAAATACTATATTGTAATTTCTATATATTAATTGGTTTTTACTTTTTGTTATCCATATTCCCAAATATTTGAAAGTTGAGTAGCATAACTCCAGATTTGACTTTTTTTAAATTTCCTTTTGCTCTGCTGTAGAAATATTTATACATAACAATTTGGATTTTTGATAGTTAATTTTTAGGCCTGTATAATAGCAATATTCTTGTAATATGTGTTTTAATGATTCTGTGCTTTTTAATGGATCCTCCAAAAACAGGAGCATGTCATCTGCGTAAAGGTTTATTTTATGTTTTTTATTTTTAATCACCAATCCTTTAATATTTCCATTTTCTCTTATTTGTGAAGCAAGTGGCTCAATTGCAATTGCAAATGTAATTGGGGATAAAGGGTCCCCTTGTCTCGTTCCCCTACAAAGAGTGAATTTATCAGATTCTATTCCATTGATAAGGACCTTAGCCTCCGCTCCTATATATAAATTTTTCAATAGATTAATGAATGTTCCACCCATATTCATTTTTTCTAATAGACCAAACATATACCGCCATTCTACACAATCAAAAGCCTTAAGTGCATTTAACGAGAGGACTGCTAATTTCCGTTTTTCTTTATTTGCTGTATTTATGACATTCAGAACTCTACGAATAGCATCCTGCATCTGCCTTCCAGGCATAAATCCATATTGATCTGTGTGAATGTACTCAGTAATAAAACTATTTATTCTCTGTGCCAATATTGAAGAAAAAATCTTTTGGTCTTGATTTTGTGATGTTATTGGTCTATATGATGAGGGGAGGGTTGGGTCCTTTTCTGGTTTTAATATAGTTATTATTCTAGCTGTTCTCCATGATTTTGGAATTTCTTCACCTTTCATTATTGAATTAAACAATTTAAACAAATGTCCTATAATATCCTCTTCCCAAATTTTATAAAATTCTGGTATAAACCCATCGCAACCTGGCGATTTCCCTTTTTTAATTTTTTTAATAACTGATTTTATTTCCATTACTGATATTGGGGAGTTAAGTTGCTCTTTATGCTTCTCTGTAATTTGACTAACTGGTAATGTATTTACAAATTTCTTAATGTTTGTATCTGGTGTTAATTCTGTCTTATATAAATTTCTATAATACTCCATAAATGTTGTTACTATTTGCTGCTGTGAGGTTACTATTTTTTCATCTTCAGTTTTCACTGAGACAATTGTCCTCTTTATTGCTTTCTTTTTTACTGCATGGAGATAATAACTTAGAATTCTTATTCCCATGTTCATAATAATTTCTCTTTAAATAATTCATTGCTATCTGAGTCTTACTTGTGTCTAGTGCTTCTAATTCTGTTCTGGCTCTTGCTAGTTCATTATATACCTTGTTTGATCCTGATTTTTTATGCTGGTCTGAAAGATTTTTTATCTTATTTTCTAATTGTTCCTGCAATCTATTTCGTTCTTTTTTTAATCTGGAGCTTTCCATAATAAATTTCCCCCTTAAAAATGCTTTTAGGGTGTCCCACAGTACTGCAGGTTTCATTCCTTCTTTATCATTTATTTCATAAAAAAATCTTTATATCTTCCGTTATTTTTTTAATGATTTCTGTATTTAAACATATGTTGGAACTTAATCTCCAGATTCTAGGCTTATTTCTTACTTCCTTGTTAGACCATGTGACTTTTATTGCTGCATGATCGGAAGTTATGATAGGAGCAAAATATATGCTCTCTAGATGGGGTATCAAATTTTCTGAGATAAAAATATGGTCTATCCTTGAGTAAGTGGCATATTTTTTTGAAAAAATGTGTAATCTTTCATTTTGGGGGTTAAAAGTCTCCAACCATCTATTAAACCAGCTTTCTTAATCCTTGAGTAAGTGGCATATTTTTTTGAAAAAAATGTGTAATCTTTCATTTTGGGGTTTAAAAGTCTCCAACCATCTATTAAACCAGCTTTCTTAATTAATTTTCCAATTTTGCTTCCGTCACTTGAAACTTTCCTTTTTTTGGATGTTGTGTCCAGCTTTTGATTTAAAATACAATTTGTGTCCCCACCCAAAATAATATCACTCCAGGCAAATTTTTTTACCACTCTCAACAATTTTTGCATAAAAGCTGCTTGTCCTGTATTAGGAGCATAATAATAACCCAGTGTTAGCAGTTTATTTTCAAACTTCCCTTTTACTAGAATATATCTTCCTTCAGGATCCCTTATTTGGTCCACCACTTCAAGTTTTGAATTTTTTTTTGAGGATTATAGCCACTCCTCTTGATTTATTCGTCCAATTTGCAAAATATTGGTCTCCTAGCATTGGGTGCTTTATAATATTTTTAGCTTGCTTCTTTTGATGTGTTTCCTGTAAAAACAGAACATCTGCCCCCAGCTTTTGAATCGTTTTCATAACCCGGTACCTTTTAACTGGTGAGCCTAGTCCATTTGTGTTGTACGATATAATATTGAGATTATCTAACATTACATACTTGGATTATATAGACTACAATAATAACCAGTTTTGTCCTTTGAGTTATTTTACAATTTGCCTTATAATTACACACGTCTTTGCCTAAATTGAATTGTCTTGCTAAATTCTCCCTTATTCCCTCCCTCTCCCTCTTCCCTTGCTTCCCCCTCCCTCCCCTCCCCCCCTCCCCAATATAGGCTATGAGATATAGCCGATATTGGTGGAACACAGACTGAACTTTTCAAGGACAGTTTAAGAGCCGTTATCTGGAAGGGATGATAATTGCCATCATGAAACAGCTGCACTTTGTTAAACAAACTCCCAGAAACTATGTAAGCAGGTCTATTAGTATGAATAGAAAATACAACGTAACAGTAGTTAATAGTTAATAGTTCACACGTAAATATGATTAAAATAAATTAGTGTTTAAGTGTGTAAGTAGTTAATTAAAAATAATAAGAGAAGTGAATATTGTAGAATATAGACATATGAATAGTATATTTATGAGTTAAGAGAATGCTGTGTTTAATATATTGTTATATTAAGGGCAAAGGTGGGCTGTAAGGCGGGGTTATCTCAACTCAGGAGTTTGTTTCAACTCCTGGCTCCACATACCCCATTAGGCTCAGACTATTATGAGCCCACCCATACAAAAGTGGAAGTAGGAAGATGCTCTAGAATTTATCACCCGGAGGTTATGCAAGTTGTAGGCTTGGAAGGCAAAACTCTTCCAGGCTCCACACACAGGATTTCCACCAGTTTTCCAGTTTATTTTGGTCAGGCAGGAAGGTGTGCATCTCAAATGGTCTCGGCTTTATTCCAGAGGGGCTGGTGACCCTTTCTTTCATGTGGTGGAGAAAGACCTTGCAAACCCTTCTCTCTCTCTCAAGGTCAGCAAGGCAAGCTGCAACCACCAAATTCCACTTGGAGGAAAGCTAAAATGCTGGGGGCTTTTTGGTTTCAAAGGAGGGGGGGAGTGTGTGTGTGTGTGTGTGTGTGTGTGTGTGTGTGTGTGTGTTTAATTAAAATATTTTTGTGCTCCCTGGGAAGCTCAGAGGTTTAGGTATCTGGTTGCAAAGCCAGACACTGGGGCTTTAATTCTCCACCGTGCCTCCAAGAGCCAGCCTAATATAGCTTTGGGCAAGCTGCACAGGCTCAAGATGCCCCAAGAAGTAGGGAATGGAAAATCACTTCTGGTATCCACAGGGGATTCATTCCCAGGTTCGCTGCCCCAGATGTTGAAAACATGCAGAAGCATTGAAGGCTATGATTTGCATGGTCTCTGGCTCATGTAATTATGCATTTCTGGGGTTTCTTTGTTTAGTATTTTCAGCCAGCATATAAGTAAATCAGTCTATACTGATCCTGCAGGTAGTGAGGGTCCTGTTGTATTCTCTACCTGGGAAGACCCTGAAAAGGGTTGCCCCAAGTATGAACTGACTTGACTGCACATGATTATTATTCCTTGAAGTGGGACTCAAAGCAGCTCACAACATGACTGAGAAAGAAGTGACGGCAGGGAAAAACACACACATGTGGAAACACAAGTTAAGCAAATTAAGATGACACACAGGAAGGGATTGGCAGGCCGTTGAAGGCAGAGGCCACGGAAGCGCTCAGTCAACTTGATTTTCTTTTTCCTGCCACAGGTAAGAGTGATGACTTTTAAAGGGATTAGACCAACAAACAAAGGCGAGGACCGTCCACCGCTGGCAGTAGGAGCCTTGGGTGATATCTCTGTTGGACCTCCGCCTCTAGAGACGGCAGCTGCTTGGCAGCCAGCAGGGGGATGGGCTGACTGCTTGGTTCAAACTTCATTCCTAGGCTTTCTAGAGGCATTTAATTACTCACGGTAGGTTGAGGATGCTGGGCTTCAGCAGAGTGTATTCTTGGCCAAGAATAAACCATCCTAAATCCCCCAGATGTTTGGGCCAGTTTCATATCCTCTGCACTCCAACTGGTTCTAAAAGGCCATGAAGTTGAGGGTGTTGCCTTACTTGTTTGTGTGTTTACGTTGCTATCCGACCCACCTATTGGCAGTAGAGATGGGCATGAAACAGAAAAATGGCATTTCGGTTTTTCGTTTGTCATTGAGAGGTCTGTTTCGGTTCGTTTCCGTTTGTCGTGAATTTTTTTAAAAAGTTCGTTACCATTTTTTGTTTTTTCGTTTGTCATTTCTACCCGCTTTTTGCGCAATTTTAAAGCATTTCCATGCGCAGGCATCCCCCAAATCCCCAGACCAGAGGGAAAACACTTAAAAAAAGGATGCTGGCAGAGACACAGTATAGACTAGGTATGCAGGGAGGCTGCAAAGGCAGTGGCGGGCGTTGACCAGGGTGCAAGGCAGCCACAGAGTGACCGTACTGTGGGGCAAGGGAGGGTACTCACCGAGAGGTACGCAGCATGCACGTACACAGGGAGGCTGCAGGACTGAAGCTAGAGTCGCAGCAGAGACAGCAATCCCACCCTAACTCCCACCAGAGACTGCAAGGAGGATGGGGGCTGCCAGAGCTTTTTATGCCCTCTGTGGCTGCCAGACCTGCCCACCCAGTCTGCAACCTGGGCATGCTATTGGTTGAACATGATCCCATCACATGGCTTGCCTCTATTTTGTGGCTGGTGGCGACATCCATTTTAAAGGGAAAAGAAAAATACATTGCGATGGGAGAAGACAAAAACAAACTTTTTAAGGACCCCAACCCCCCTGGTAGGTATTATCAGACAATATAAAAAAATTATCGCTGCATTTGTATAGATGTCCAAGGCATTTTTTAACATTTAAAACAGCTCATTTCATTGCGCGTTACCATTAACGGAAACGAAACGTAATGACCACAATTTCCCTAGTTCTGTTCGTTTCATTGCATTTTCAGCACAATTTTCGTTTGTCGTTTCATTACGTAATGGAAACGACAAATGGTAACGGAAACGAAAATTTCACCGTTCCGTGCCCATGTCTAATTGGCAGAGCTACTACTTGGGGTGGCTGAGAGATGAACACCAGAACAATAGTTATTATTTGTTCCATTTATATACTGCCCATCTGGCTGCAAAGGCCATTCTGGGCAGTTCACAATGAAATAAAACAGTAATAACATTAAAGAAAGGCAACATAAACAACATGATAATATAAAAAGAATGTACAATAAACATATACTGATCATTAAAATTACGACTAAATGCAACCTAATAAAACAGCATAATAAAAATACAAGCAACATTTTTTAAAAAGCTAAATAACTTCTGTTGAAGTTGTACTCTAGGGTTTTGTCTTGGCTCCGTCACATTGTAGCTGTAGGTGACGAGCTGGATATGGCCTTTCCCATCTGCCTTGCCAAAACCCCTCCCCTCTCCTTCCTTGACCTCTTCCTGGCATGTGTAGAAGGGGCCTATTGGCCTTCTCTCATGGGTTTAGATGGCATAGGTAGCCCAGCACAGACGGTCCGTTGGCTGATGATGGTTGGAGTGAAAAGAAAATTTTAGAAAAATCTATCAGTAGGGAGTGAGGGATCACCACCAGTTTGGCCCTTCCATTTGCGTGTTTAGTTCCATTTCCTTTTCAAAGCTCAAAGTTGTTTTTCTTTTGCCTTGCACAATAAAAGTCAATCTCCGTACTCTTTGCTACCTGCAGCAAAGATCTCGGAACTTCCCAAACTAAGCATTACCTGAAGCATGACCTATATCTTAAAAGAGCAGATTTTTTTAAGCAAATGAAAAAGCAGGGAAGAAGGGAGGAGCCCCCACTATAATGTTTAATTAGCCTTAGCCCTCAGGCATAATTAAACTTGGTAGCAAGCCAAGAATCTTCCTTGAGACTTGGTTTTAGATGCTGGGTTTGTTTCTTTAATGTGCTCTGCCTTCAAAGATCCAAGGCACACAACTTTCTGAAGCATTCAAAGACACTCCATAATGATGTCTTAATCAGCTACTAAAGGTTTCCCCTGTTTTGTCTGCAGCTACAAAATCATTGCCCCGATGAACATTCCTCTGTCAGTTCCGGGTTGCTTCGGAAGGACAGGCTCATTTGATCCTTTACAGAAGTGACTCCTAACCCTGTTCTTGAGGTTCAGCCTGAACAGCTCCCAGAGTCATGCCATTGTTCAGATCTGACACAGAGAACTCTCCGCCAAGGAGGTTTCTTGAGGATACCAGGATGAAGGTGTGGCATTGAAGTAGAAGGGCCTGGAAGCGGAGGATTCTGCTTTCTTGGGAGCTCTCCAAGGTTCTGAATCCTGGGACCTTGAATGACCCAGCGCCTTTAAACGCCTGTCAGGTTCCAGTGAAATCCTGGAGCAGATCCATGTCCACCATCTCTGACCATGACACCCAATAAACCTGGATGTGTTCGCCCTCCACCACAACACATCTTCAGATTTGTGTCTTTGCCTGGAGAGCCAGAGAAGCAGGTATTGAAACCTCAGCCAGTGGCATGAGACCTGGCAACCTTCTTTACAAATGTTTCCATTAGCTCTGCTTCCCACCGCTTCAGACCATTTCCATATCCCGCCCCCCAATCAAACTATCCACCAGCATCACCATAATTATGTGTTGGTGTCCCACCCATGTTTTCTGTCGAGCTGTGGCATGGAGGTAGGCACCAAGCAGTGAGCTCAGCAAGGTTAGTCCATCTCTCAAGAGTACAATCCCCTTAATGATGAACGTGGGAACTAATTAAAAAACGGCTCTGCATTGAGCCTCATCCACACGTCCTTTTCTTAGTGATGTGTAACTGATGCCAGCCTCCATTAAAGTTATGGATCCCAGTTTTCAGCAGGGATGGCTTTGCAGTGCATAGGGGTCCCAGGCTGCATTTTCAGAAGTTTACTCAGTAATTTATTTCCATGGGGTGGGGAGTAGCTGTGTTGCTGTGTAGTGTCTTTCAACAAAACCGACAACATATCCTGTGACACCTTGAAGTCAAATAAGTCTTTTTTGGCCTCCAGTTTCATGGATTGCAGCATGCTTCCCTCAGATCCATGGGAAGATATGGCTACTCACAGCAGGAGAACAAAAATGTTACAACACAGCAGAAATGCAAACTGGTTCAATGTGATACTTGTCTTCATAGAAATCATTTAGCATTCCTTGGGAGGTGACAAGTGGGCACCTTCATGCAAGTGACAAAGATTTTTTTAAAACTAGTTATTAGTGCTTAGGCAACAACTTTTCTCCATCATGCATCTGCTTTCCTTCTTATCTAGGCTTGAAGCCATGCATCCTCCATCTTTGGATGACTCTTCAGGACCACCGTTAAGGTCGTCACCTGTCGCCTCCCAAGAACTGTTAAATAGCCCTTAAACATCACCATAAAACCATCATAATCCTGGCTATTTTGTGCTCCCACCCTACTTATGGAGACTACACTCCAGGCTTTTGAAGGAGTGGACCACAGGCTATGGAAGCTCCTGACAAATAGAATATTCTAGTCCATTCAAGACTTGGTCATTTTTGCAGTGGACCTCAAAGAGCACCACATAACACTTCCCTTACACCCAGCCACCACCTTGGCCCAGCAAGCCTGGTGTTGTCTGCTCTACAGAACTTGGGAAAGTTACATTTTTGGATTCCAGCTTCCAGAATCCTGCAGCCACCATGGCCACAGGTGGGGAGGGCATGCAATATGGATGCCTTTGCTAGGCGAGGCAGCTGGACCTGTCCTTTCCCACTCCCTCCCTCACGCAAACAGCACAGAGAGGCATCTTTATTGCTAATTCATTAAAAACACATAAAGAAAAATCTAACAACAGATTAGCTTATGAGGGCAGTTTTTACAAGTGCTCTGCAATTAGAGTATGTAGAAAACAATTACTTCCTAGTAAAAGTCTCCACTTAATCGTTTGCCTTACTCACCCTTGTACTGGATCCGCAATCATGGAGCTCCCTTTTACACACCACACAGGCACACTTCCTCCACCTCTGAGTCCACCCTGTGACTCTTGGCTCTCCTGTATCTGCACCACTCATATCCCTCTCTTTAATAGGGGATTTTGGCTAGCATAGATGTTTGGCAAAATCACTTCTTTCTGCCTGTCACTCTGGAGATCTTTCACCAGTAAGAGCAGCATGCCTTGGAAAAATGACTTTGCTGTACTACCACAACTGGCTAAATTAGGGGCATCCAGAAGAGATGGTCTTCCCCAGCCTGCCGAGGCCAACGCCTGGAATGCTGATGCTTAATGTAGTGAATGTCACACCTAGAGCTGCCTCTCTGAACCCATGTGGATTTGTTGAGTCAAGTTCTTGCCATATTCCAGTGATTCAAGGGGCCTGTTCTAGTTCTGACTTACTCCACCAAGCAATGGGGTTTCAACCAATGGTTTCCGAAATAGAGGAGTCTTGTGTTGCCCTGAGAAACCTTGCCACAGCAGGTGCTTAGTTAGTCACCCTGAGAGAACCAAGTCCCTGTGTAGGTCCACCATCTTGGCCTTGTCTGTTGTTGGTCCTCAGTGGACCAAGAGCTCACCAGAGCTCTCTATGATACTTCCCACAACATTGCTTTTTCTTGCATTTCTGGGGGCTGGGGGTGGTGGGGGAAACTGGCCTTAGTTTGGTTTATGGCAAGCAGAACTTTGCTTCCTTCACCTTCCCAGAATTCATAACATAAGAAGAGCCATGCTGGATCAGGCCAAAGGCCCATCTAGTCCAGCTTCCTGTATCTCACAGCGGCCCCACCAGATGCATCTGGGAGCTCAGGAGACTAGATATCTGTCTCCTGATACCACTCCCCTGCATCTGGCCCTTGAAGTATCCTGGTTTAAAGCCTAGAGATTACACATCTCCATCATGGTCTGTAACCTGTGATGGACTTTTCCTCCAGGAATCTGTCCAGTCCCCTTTTGAAGGCATCCAGGTCAGATGCCATCACCACATTGTGTGGCAGGGAATTCCATAGACTTACAACGCGCTGGGTGAAAAAATATTTTCTTTTGTCAGTTTTTACTCTCCCAGCCCTCAATTTGAGTGTATGTCCCCTAGTTCTGGTATTTTGGGAGAGGGAGAAGAGCTTCCCTCTATCCACTTTACTCATACCCTGCATTATTTTGTATGTCTCAATCATATCCCCCCTCAGGCGCCTTTTTTCCAGACTAAAGAGGCCCAAATGTTTTAGCCTTTCTTCATAAGGGAGGTGCCCCAGCCCACTAATCATTTTAGTCGCCCTCTTCTGCACCTTTTCCAGTTCCACCATGTCTTTCTTGAGATGCGGTGACCAGAATTGTACACAATACTCCAGGTGGGGCCTTACTATTGTTTTGTATAATGGCATTATAATGTTGGCTGTTTTATTTTCAATCCCCTTTTTGATAATCCCTAGCATGGAATTGGCCTTCTTCACCGCTGCTGCACATTGGGGAGACACCTTCATGCAGCTGTCCACTAACACACCAAGATCTCTTTCCTGATCCGTCACGGATAACTCAGAGCCCATGAGTTGATAGATGAAGTTTGGATTTTTTGCCCCAATATGCATTACTTTACATTTGGTTACATTAAAACGCATTTGCCATTTCTCAGCCCACTCCCCCAGTTTAGAGAGATCCTTCTGGAGCTCTTCACAATCTTCTCTGGTTTTTACCACACGGAAAAGTTTTGTGTCATCTGCAAACTTGGCCACCTCACTGTTTATCCCTGTCTCCAGGTCATTTATGAACAGATTGAAAAGCACCGGTCCCAGGACAGAGCCCTGGGGCACACCGCTTTTCACTTCTCGGCATTGTGAAAATTTCCCATTGACACCTACTCTTTGTTTCCGGGATCTCAACCAGTTCTCAATCCATAAGAGGACCTGCCCTCTTATCCCCTGACTGTGCAATTTTCTCAGCAGCCTTTGGTGAGGGACTGTGTCAAAAGCCTTTTGAAAATCCAGATAGACTATATCAACCGGTTCACCCAAATCCACGTGCCTGTTGACCTTTTCAAAAAATTCTAAGAGGTTTGTCAGACAAGATTTACCCTTACAGAAGCCATGCTGATTTTCTCTCAGCAAGGTTTGTTCTTTTATGTGTTTTAAGATTTTCTCTTGGATGAGGCTTTCCACCATCTTCCCTGGGACAGATGTAAGGCTAACCGGCCTGTAGTTTCCCGGGTCCCCCCTCCTTCCTTTTTTAAAAATTGGTGTGACATCTGCTATCCTCCAGTCCTCCGGCACTGTGGCCGTTTTAAGAGACAAGTTGCATATAACCGTTAAGAGATCTGCAATTTCATTTCTCAGTTCCCTAATAACCCTTGGGTGGATGCCATCTGGGCCCGGTGACTTGTTAATCCTCAATTTATCAATTAGTCCTAAAACCTCCTCTCTTTTAACCTGTATTTGATTTAATTCTTTAGTCAAGGGGGGCGGCTGAGGCAGCGGAATCCGCTCAAGGTCCTCTGTCGTGAAGACAGACGCAAAGAACTCATTCAATTTCTCTGCAATGTCCAAGTCTTCCTTAACCTCCCCTTTTCCTCCCTCACCATCCAGAGGGCCAACTGGTTCTCTGGCAGGTTTTCTACTTCTAACATATTTAAAGAAGCTTTTATTATTACCCTTTATATTGCTAGCCATTCGTTCCTCAAAGTCTTTCTTTGCCTCCCTTATCATCTTCTTACATTTCTTTTGCCAGAGTTTGTGTTCCTTTTTATTTTCCTCATTTGGGGAGGATTTCCATTTACAGAAGGACCTCTCCTTGTGCTTTTGAGCCTCTCTAACTCTACTTGTTAACCATGCCGGTGTCCTCTTGGACTTAAATGAGCTCTTCTTTCTTTGTGGTATGCACTTGTGCTGGGCCTCTATTATTGTTGTTTTAAACAGGCTCCATGCACTCTGAAGAGATTGGATTCTTCTAACCTTCCCCTTCAGTTTCTCTCTAACTAGTTTCCTCATCTGAGGGAAGTTTGCCCTTCGAAAATCAAGGGTTTTTATGTCTGATTTGGTTGACACTCTTCCTGCGACATGCATGGCAAAAGAGACTGCAACATGGTCACTGTTCCCCAGAGGCTCAGTGACATTCACACCCCTGACCAGGTCCTGAGTATCACACAATATTAGATCCAGAGTTGCCTGTTCTCGGGTGGGCTCCGTGACAAGTTGCTCTAAGGCACAGTCATTCAGCAAGTCGAGAAACCCAGTTTCTCTTTCTTTCCCGGAGCTCGCATTGGCCCAGTCAATGTGGGGATAATTGAAGTCCCCCATGATTACTATCCTATCCCTCTTAGCCACCTCCATGATTTCTCTCCTCATTTCAAGGTCCCCCTCAAGGTTTTGATCTGGTGGACGATAGAATACTCCAATGATCACATCACTCCTTGGACCTGGTAGTTTAACCCACAGTGATTCTATGGTGGAGTCAGACCCTCTGTCAATCTCCATTCTGCTGGATTTCACCCCTTCTTTGACATAGATGGCCACTCCTCCTCCAACCCGCCCCTCTCTATCTCTTCTATAGAGTTTATAGCCTGGGATTGCTGTATTCCACTGGTTCTCCGCATTCCACCAGGTTTCTGTTATGGCTATTATATCAATGTTATCCCTAGCTGCCAAATGTTCAAGTTCTCCCATCTTTGCTCAGAGGCTTCGAGCATTGGCGTAGAAGCACCTGTACAGTGGGTCCCGCAACAACAGCTGCTGCCTTGTTCTATTCGCCCCACAGCTTTTATTTTCAGTAGATGAACTGTCACATTCTGTTATTCTCCCGGTGCTAATACCTATACCTGCTATGTCTTCTCTATGTGATTATCTACCCTCTCCAACCTCATTCCCTGAGGATGAGGTGTTCCGAACCGGATGCCACTCAGCTCCTGTCGGCTTTCCCCCAGTTATCAGTTTAAAAGCTGCTCTGCTGCCTTTTTGAGGTTGAGTGCCAGCAATCTGGTCCCATCATGATTCAAGTGCAACCCATCCCTCCTGAACAGGTTTGGCTTGTCCCAAAATGTTCTCCAGTTCCTGACAAATCTAAAGCCCTCCTCTCGACACCATCGCCTAATCCACGCATTGAGGCTTCTGAGTTCTGCCTGCCTGGCGGGTCCTGCACGAGGAACAGGTAGCACTTCTGAAAATGCTACCTTGGAAGCCCGGGACTTCAATCTTCTACCTAGCAACCTGAATTTGGCTTCCAAGACTGACCGCTTGGCCTTCCCGACATCATTGGTACCGATGTGTACCATGACCACTGGCTCCTCCCCAGTTCTCTCTAACAAGCTATCTATATTTCTGGTGATGTCTGCAACCTTTGCACCCGGCAGGCAAGTGACCATACGGTTATCATGCTCCTCACAAATCCATCCCTCTGTATTTCTAATTATAGAATCCCCTAGTACAATGAGCTTCTCTCCTGCAGCCTGGTCATCAACATATACCTGATCTTGTATCTCATCAATGGTGATGAGGGAGAGATCCTCCGGTGGAACCAATTCTTCCTCTATGTGTGTCTCCTGAGGTGTGCTGAGGGAAAGAGCTTCAAACTGATTGTACAAGATGAGACTCTCTGAGCGATGCCTTGGCCTTCTACTCCTTTGAGTCACATTCCTCCACCCATCCACCTCCTGAGTTGCGGGAGTGACTTCCTCCTCTGAAGTTTGCCCTGTCTCCTCTTGGACCTGGATAGTCTGTTCTGCTCTGTCCAGGAACCGCTCAAGCTCCTTAATATGTTGCTGGTCGGATATGCGAGCCTCCAGCTGCTGGACCTTCTCTTCCAATAGCGCCACCAGCTTGCATTTGCAGCAGATGTAGTTCTGCACATGCTCTGTCAAGATAACAAACATGGCACAAGTACTGCAGGTAACTACAGCTGCTTCCTCCAACTCCATTTTAACGAGTGCAATAAAATGTATTTAAGGTCTCAAAAAATGTAAACTTGCACTAATTTTTTTTAATCTAGTAAGACTCTTTTCTTCTTTTGTTGTTTATTAAAAATCTAACTGTGTAGGGGCCGCTAAAGCACCTCTACTCCAACTGCAATCACGTCAGGAAGTTTCCAGTGCAATTATACCCAGAAGAAAGTATAAGGTGTGTTTTTTTTTTTTTTTTAGTTTTCACGCGCCGTTAGGCGCGTGCTGCTGGTAGCAGCTATTTAAAGCTAAAACTCCTCCCCTTGCTCCTGCAAAAAACAGGAAGTTAGCAATCTGCCCTTTGGCCGTGTGCTGCTCTCAACAGCTCCTTCCTCTCTGCAGCTCAGCCAGAAAAGGACTGAGGGACTGCTGGTAGCAGCTATTTAAAGCTAAAACTCCTCCCCTTGCTCCTGCAAAAAACAGGAAGTTAGCAATCTGCCCTTTGGCCGTGTGCTCCTCTCAACAGCTCCTTCCTCTCTGCAGCTCATGTACTTAAGTTGGAAACCCATGTGTTTGTGGGAGAAAGTTCCTAATAAAGATATCCCATGAGTAGAAGCTGGATGCCATTCATGTTTTAGAGACACGATTCAGGCAGACATGCCATGACTCCACAGCCAGGCTCCTAAATAAAGCTTGATGGCCAAACCCAAAAAGATGATACTAAATTGGGAGGGGTTGCTAATTCCCCAAAGGATAGGATGAAAATCCAAAAAGACCTTGACAGATTAGAGTGCTGGGCCAAAGCTATGGGAATTGATTTCAACAGAGGGAAATGTAGGGTGCTACATCTGGGTAAAAAAAATGAATTGCACAGATTGAATGAATTGCACTGCTCTGGTCAGACCCCACCTGGAGTACTGTGTCCAGTTCTGTGTGCCTCAATTTAAAAAGGATGTTGACAACTTTGAGCGGATGCAGAGGAGGGCGACCAGGATGGCTGAGGGTCTGGAGGAAATGTCTTATGAGGAACGGCTTAGGGAACTGGGAATGTTTAGCCTTTCAAAAAGAAGACTGAGAGGGGATATGATAGCTATGTTTAAATATTTGAAAGGATGTCATATTGATGAGGGAACAGGTTTGTTTTCCATGGCTTCAGAGTCTAGGACTTGGGGCAATGGTTTCAAACTACAGGAAAAGAGATTCCATTTGAATATTAGGAAGAACTTCATGACAGTTAGAGCTGTTCGGCAGTGGAATATGCTGCCACGGAGGGTAGTTGAGTCTCCTTCTTTGGAAGTTTTTAAGCAGAGGCTGGATGGCTATCTGTCGGAAATATTGTGATGGGATTCCTGCATGGCAGAGGGTTGGACTAGATGGCCCTTGAGGTCTCTTCCAACTCTATGATTCTTTGATTCTATGATTCTAAGAAGGGGAGTTGAATCTGCAACCTAGTGGAGCTATGGTTGCAAATTCAACTCCCCTTCTTTCTGCAAATGGCCCTCAAGCTTTATTTAGGAGGATGGTTGCAGAGTTCTTGGAGCTTAATGAGTTCTTTTTTCTAAACCTGGTGTTGAGGAATCAGAAATCATGCTGGCAAGTTTGGCTGGATCCTTGGATATGTCTAGTTGTGTTCACAAAAGCTGGTCCTCACTGGAGGCAGCTGTCTTGCTGGACCAGGTTGTTGCTCTTTGCTAACAAGGTATTCAGAACACAGCTGGCCTTACTTTTTTGTTGTTGTTGTTGCTTTGTCCAGGAACACCATAAACACACACACACACACACACACACACACACACACACCTTGTGCTTCAGACTGGGATTCCTATGTCAGATCGCATTGAGATGTCAGTGGATGATGTGAAGATTCGGATTGGCAGGAGGCAAGGACTTGCCGGCGGCAGGATAACGAGGGACAAGAAAGCAGATGAGAAGAGGTTGCCTTGGTGGCCTGCAAGGTCCTGAGTGCACGTAGGGCCCTGCAAAGCTTCAATCACTGCTAACACCTCCAGGCATCTGAGCAGGGGGGAAGACTCTCTCCTGGGTCACCAACAAATCCGCATCCTTCCCTAATGTGACATTCTGATAAGATGGCTTGCATTGCTGGTGCATTTTGGTTGGATTGAGAGGGCCTTGAAATTTCTCCTGTGCAAACAAGTCAACATACTTCCTTATGGATCAATGCTCACATCCCCTGTTTGAATTGACGGCTGCTCCATGCTCCACATGAGTTTCTGTGCAGATTCCTAGTAAGTAGTGACTTATGGTTAATTCTCTTTTCCACCGTTGGCAATGGACATAGTTAGGGTGCTAGACCTGGACTGCAGGGGTCCTCTCTCTTGGGCGTGAAACACAATGGGTGTCCTAGGACTGGTTATACTCATTCAGCCTGACACTCGCCAACAAAGTTGTGTGAATAAAAAGAGAAGGAGAAGGAAAGTTACACGCACCACTATGAGCTCACTGGAGGGACATGAAATTGTACTAGCAGTGTGAGTTAGTAGCTTGAGTTCCTGGTTGATGTCTCAGGGGCATGCTCTGCTACCCCATATCTTCAAGTAGCGGGGCAATGGTTGCTTCTATCAGCCATAATGCTGGGAGGGGCCTCTTTGTCTGCCCAACTGGTTGGCGTCACGTGTGTGCAGCCTATTGGGCTGTTTGCAGGGGCAGTAGGTTAGATTAGGCCTTGCCACATGGTGAGAGGCCTCTTTTTCAATCCAGCTGTCTTCAAGCAGAGGGGTAAATTTCAGAGGCATGATCAGTTCTGAAGGGGAAAAATTGGCTTTATTGTGTGTGGCTTCAGCCTCTGCAGACCCCCTGCTGCTTATTCCCAACTGGCATTATGGCTCGCCAGCAGATTGCGGAAGCATTTGCCTGGGAGCCATGCACATAGTGGCAGAAACCCTGTCTGTGAAAGGTCCACAGCACCAACACAGGATAAAATTTTGGAGGAAAAACTTCTATCCCCCCAGCATTGCCTGAGGTGTCATGAAATGGACAAGAATCCATTTGCACAGGACACTTGGACACTCCGTCCAGTAAGAGGTGGAGGCTGCCGGTGTGTGTTTGGGAGGGAAGGCTGGATGGCCATATGTCGGGAATATTGTGAAGGGGTTCCTGCTTGGCAGGGGGTTGGACTCGATGGCCCATGAGGTCTCTTCCAACTCTATGATTCTATGATTCTATGACTATAAATTGCAAATGGCATTTGAGAGATCTCTCTCTGATCTGGCCCTGCTTGATAAGCCCCCATGGCTCCCAACCCTCCTCAGTTCTGTTTTATTCACTCTTGAGTTGATAACAAATATTTTATGTGTGCTTCTTGTTTGTTTATGACCTGAGCTGCCATGAAATTCCCACTGTAAATGAAATGCGACACGGCCATCTTGCAGTCGGTTGACATGCATTTAATACATATGTAAATCCATCGCTTTGGACAGAGTGTCATATAAATATTGTTAACAGAATGCTAGGATCTGTTTACCTCACATTTCTTCATTTCCCCCCTAGTTTATTTTTTCCTTTCCATTCCTTTGCTTCTGGAAGGGATGTGCTGAAACGTTGCTTTTAGCAAGTTTCCTGGTTACAAATGAGCTGTCATGCTCAAGTAAGGCGGTAGGAAAAGAAGAGATGGAAAGACAGAGAAAAGGAATATTGTGAAAAAGTGAGGGCGACCCATTCTGTGCTTCAACTCTCTCCTAATAAAGGGCACACAGATCAGGGCTGAACCCCCCCCCCCAGGTTCTTTTGGGAACATGGCAACCTGATCCTTATCTTATTTGAGCAATTATCTGTGCACATCCCATTCAAGTGAAAAACCCCACTACTGTGAATGGGGAAAGAGAAACAGCAACACTGAACCTGAATGGTTCAGGCAGGACAGAGGAACAACCATGGGAGTCTGCATGGTTCCACCCTCTGTTTTATTTTCATTTCTCTCTCTCCCTCTCTCTCTCTCTCTTTTTCTTTTCCTCCAGACACCTGAAAAAGTCCTAGTTGGCTTCCTGAGACAGCCACTGGGAAGGGAATGAGTGAGTCACTTTAATAGGGCAACGGGCACAGCTTTCTTCATTCTTAAAAGGGCAACACACTTTTGCCCTGCCCTTCCTGTTTCCTGGAGCTGGAATCAGTGGCACTGCAAGGATACTGACTTTGGCGATACCATTAATGACTTTTCAATAGAATAGCTGCTGGTGACTGGAAACGGGAAATCCGTAGCTATCTAATACAAGTGCCACAACACTTCTCTCATTGCTGGAATTACACAAATCAGCTTGCTTTGCCTAGTGGTTGGCCTCCAGGATTTAAAACCAGGATTACTTTGAAGCCTGCTTGCACAAACAAAGGTGCCTTAATCACCTCTTTGAAATATTCCCATGCATTCACCTGTACTTATGGGCTCCCTATAGGTCTCTTTGTAGCCCAGGTGAAACAGTATGCTTTCTTTTATCCTCTTTTGACTATTTTCTTTAAACCCCCCACTCCTAATTACAATGTGTGAGTACCATATTTCGTATGAAGAATCAGTGTGGGGTGTTGTTCTGCTCTGAGGGCAATTGACAGCTCTATGCTCTACCACGTGGCCACCCTGGAAAGGCAAATATACCACCACCCCTGTTCTGCTCTGTTGTTGACACTTTCATCCCAACTCATGCCATTCTCACATTAAGTAACAATTTACTTTTCCAAAACTATAACTAGAAGCATGGGTGGTTAACCATTTAGCACAAAAAGCATGTGCTTAGGGGCATCAAGGGAAGAGGGGGTACCACATACATTCTCTATAGCTGAATTTAGCATGCTCCATGGGCCATATGGTGCAACACTGAAAATGGTGCCGCTAAACCAGGATCTGCAAAAAGGGCCCCCAACATTAAATGAAAAAAATATATACAGATATATACAATAATAACAAAAACACTCAGGGTGTATAGCCTTCCACCAAGGGTTATGAAATTGAAGGGGGGAATTTCCCCCCCCCCATTAATGAAAGCAGGGGAAACTTTGTATGCAGTCAGTTATCCACTGAGAATAAGACTGTGTAGGGGCGCTAGTAGCTCACTCAGCACCCAGCGTTCCAACAGGCAATAACAGGGGTGCTCACATTGTAACTTTGTGTCAGGATCTGGCTTACATGGCCCTGGTAACTGCAGGATCAGGGCCAGCCTGACTCAGGAATTGCCTGGTGTTTGCAAGCTCAGGCCCTGGCCTGAGCAGCAGCTATTAGGCCACTGACTGATGACGCCCACCTGGAACCCTGGAGGGAAGGCCTATTTAAGGAGTGGTCCTCCCTCCCAGACTTTGCCTTAGCAACACAAGTGTCTTCTGATCTTGTGCTTTGGCCTGTGTGTCCAGCCTTGTTCCAGGTTCCAGGCAGCTCACTGCTTTGTGGGCGCTTGGTTTGTGTGGCACCACCGGATCCCAGTACAGAACAAGGAACTCCTTTGCTGGTGGAATCCATTGAGGGTCAGCTACTTCGTTCTGGGCCAGTAGCTCAGGAAGCCTGTCCACTTACGCTCCAGGTAATGAACCACAGCAAGCAGATGTAACCCTGATGCTCCGGTTCCCCCTTGTTTTGGGGATCTCCTGGTTGCGAGCTCATAACATATTGGTGGACTGGGTGCAATGGGAATTGCACTTCAAGGTTCCCTGCCCCCAGAAGGATTCTTCTACCAGTCTGGCAGCCACAAGTCTTGCATCTGACCCTGTCTTGCCTCCAGCGTATCAAGCTCTGTGGATGTATTTGTCAGAAAGGGGACTGACATGTTACCTCCACATCGGCCCTATAATTAAGCCATTCATCTGATACCTGGGGCACCCCTCCCTGTGGGCCAAGTTTACCCCATGTCTGAACCCGAATTAGAAGCTTTGAGGGGTTTCCTAGACAAGAACCTTCTACCTGGGTTCATACCTTCCAAATCTCCCTTGTCAGCCCCCATGATCTTTGTGAAGAAGAAGGGAGGGGAGCTCTGTCCTTGTAATGATTATCAGGCATAAAACAAGATCATGATCTGGGACCAGTACCCCTTGCTTCTAAACTCTGAGCTTTTAGACCAGCTAAAAGGGATGAAGTGTTACAACAAGCTGGACCTCCATGGGATGTATAATTTGGTGTGCATCCATAAAGGAGATGAGTGGAAAACAGCATTTCACACCAATATGGCCAATATGAACATTTGCTAATGCCATTTGGGATCACGAACATGCCCAGTGTATTTCAGCAGGTGATGAATGACATCTTCCATGATGTGCTGGATTGTTGGGTCATCATTTATTTAGATGACATCCTGATCTATTCCACTGATTCAGCCCAGCATGTTCAGGATTTTGTGCAGCGCCTCTGAGAACATGGACGGTATGCTAAGTTGGAAAAGTGCGAATTTGACATCCAGGATGGTGAGTTCCTGGGGCATATTATCTCTCTCCCCCCCAGGGGATTCGGATGGACCCTAAGAAAGTAGTGGCTGTGTTGTCCTGGCGGCAACTGCCAGGACTTGGAACAGTTCCTCGGGTTCGCTAGCCACTGAGATAATATTGCCGCCCCTTTGAACTGCCTCCTTCAGCCCAAAGAGCCTTTCTGGTGGACTCCAACAGCAGAACAGGATTTCTTCACCTTGAAGACCCACTTCACCTCATAACTCATGGTCTGTTATCCTGACCCACAGCTACCCTTGATCGTGGGGGGCTGACACATCTAGTGTGGCTCTGGGAGCAGTTCTGTCTCAATAGGATGATCTCCCAAACCCCACCTCCCTGCGCCTATTACTTGTGGCAGTTGAAACCTGCTGAGAAGAATTATACCATCTGGGAGTGGGAACTGCTAGCCATCAAGATGGCTTTTGGTGTATGAAGGCACTACCTTGAGGGAGCCTGACACCCTGTTCAGTTCTTGACCAACCACTAGAATCTTGAACATCTGCAGATGGCCCAGCATTTGACCCAGAGACAAATCTGGTAGTCAGTGTTCTTTTCCTGGTTCAATTTCTGGATTAGGTACATCCCTGAGTCCCAGAATAAAAAAGCTGAAGTGCTGTCCTGGAAACCCGAGTACACAGCACCTGTGGAACACTGGTAGCACCTCTCTTGCCTCCCTCTGTGTTTGCTGCCACGAACCTACGTCCTAGACTGGCAGAGGAGATTTGTGAATCCCAAGCCTGTGATCCCTGGACTCAGCAACATCTTCGGGAAGTTCAGAACGGAACCCTTGGGGAGTTCTCTGCACAGAATGGGCTACTGTCACATTGAGGTTCTCTGCATGTTCCTGCTGGCCTTCTTCATACCCAGGTGTTGCATCTCTCACATTATTCCTTTCCTGCTGGACATTTCAGGCTATACAAGAATATACATATTCCATGGACTGAAACACTGAAAGAGAAGGGAGTCCAAGATGGATGGGAGTTCCTGAAAAGCGAGATATTAAAGGCACAAGAAGAAAAAATGGGAGAGGTCTTAAAGAAACCACAGTGGTTTACTAAAGAACTTTCAACTCAGATAACTATAAAGAAAAACAAGTACAAGGAATGGAAAAACGGGAAATACACCAAAGAGGAATATAAACAAACAGCTAATATATGCAGGGGGATGGTAAAAAAAGCTAAAACGCAAAACAAACATAGACTGAAGATAGTAAAAAGGGTTTCTTTAATTATGTCCGCAGCAAAAGGAAAAATAAGGAAATGATAGGCTCTTTGCGTGGCAATGATAACCAGTAACTAACAGGAGACAAGGAAAAGGCAGAACTACTCAACACCTTTTTGCCTCTGTTTTCTCCCAAAAGGAAGAAAGAGATCCGCTGGGACAAAGAGTAGATGAGGTAGGATGGGAATTGCAACATAGAATAGGTAGGGAGGTAGTACAGGAACATCTGGAAACATTAAATGAATTTAAGTTTCCTGGGCCAGATGAATTACACCCAAGGATATTAAAAGAACTGGCAGAAGTAATTTAGAACCATTGGCAATAATCTTTGTGAAGTCCTGGAAGACAGAAGTCCCAGTCGATTGGAGGAGGGCTAATGTTGTCCCCATCTTCAAAAAGGGGGGAAAAGAGGACCCAAATAATTACCGCCCAGTCAGCTTGACTTCAGTTCCCGGAAAGATCCTAGAGCAGATTATTAAGGAGTCAGTCTGCAATTATCTAACAAACAATGCTGTCATTAGAAGACGTCAACACGGGTTTCTTAAAAACAAGTCATGCCAGACTAATTTGATCTCTTTCTTTGATAGAATTACAGGCCTGGTGGATGAGGGGAATGCTGTGGATATTGCTTATCTCGACTTTAGCAAGGCCTTCGATAAGGTTCCCCATGGTATTCTTGCTAAGAAGTTAGTAGGAAGTGGGATAGACAGTGCTACTGTTAGGTGGATTTGTAATTGGTTGACTGATCGCACCCAAAGGGTGATCATAAATGGCCTCTCATCAGCTTGGAGAGACGTGACCAGTGGGGTGCACCAGGGTTCTGTTCTGGGTCCAGTGTTGTTCAATATCTTTATTAATGACTTGGAGGAAGGAATAGAGAGTATGCTAATTAAAATTGCAGATGATACCAAATTGGGAGGGGTTGCTAATTCCCTAGAGGATTGGATGAAAATCCAAAAGGACCTTGACAGATTAGAATGCTGGGCCAAAGCTAACAAAATGGATTTCAACAGAGGGAAATGTAGGGTGCTATATCTAGGTAAAAAGAATGAATTGCACAGATATAGGATGGGGGACACTTGGCTGGAGAATAGTACCTGTGAAAGGGATTTGGGGGTCTTGGTGGACCACAAATTGAACATGAGTCAGCAGTGAGATAGGGCGGCCAGGAAAGCCAATGCGATTCTTGGTTGCATTAACAGAACCATAGTGTCTAGATCAAGGGAAGTGATAGTGCCACTCTATTCTGCTCTGGTCAGACCCCACCTGGAGTACTGTGTCCAGTTCTGTGCGCCTCAGTTTAAAAAGGATGTTGACAACCTTGAGCGGGTGCAGAGGAGGGCGACCAGGATGGTTGAGGGCCTGGAGGAAATGTCTTATGAGGAACGGCTTAGGGAACTGGGAATGTTTAGCCTTTCAAAAAGAAGACTGAGAGGGGATATGATAGCTATGTTTAAATATTTGAAAGGATGTCATATTGAGGAGGGAAAAGGTTTGTTCTCCATGGCTTCAGAGACTAGGACTCGGGGCAATGGTTTCAAACTACAGGAAAAGAGATTCCATTTGAACATTCGGAAGAACTTCATGACAGTTAGAGCTGTTCAGCAGTGGAATATGCTGCCACTGAGGGTGGTGGAGTCTCCTTCTTTGGTGGTTTTTAAGCAGAGGCTGGATGGCCATCTGTCGGAAATATTGTGAAGGGTTCCTGCATGGCAGAGGGTTGGACTAGATGGCCCATGAGGTCTCTTCCAACTCTATGATTCTATGATTCTATGAAGACCCTGCCTCTCCCCACGCAGGAGTTCTCGTGGCCACATGTTTGCACCGACATTGCCCGATACGTGGGCTCCTGCAACATTTGCTGTTGGCCCAGGGATGTTGTGGCCAAACCCTCAGGTCTATTACAGCCTCTACCACACCCTCCGCCCCCTGGAACACTGTCTCCTTAGATTTCATCACGGATCTTCCCCGCTCAAGAGGTTTTACCTGCATCCTGGTCTTCGTGGACATATTCACCAAAATGGCCCACTTTGTTCCTTGTCCCAAGCCTCCCACCGCATCAGAAACAGCCCAGCATTACCTGCAACACCTCTTCAGACTCCATAATCTACTCACGCACCTCGTTTCAGACCATGACCCACAGTTCACATCCCGGTTCTGGCAAGCGCTGCATAAGGTGCTAGGAACACAAGTCCACCTGTCATCGGCCTACCACCCACAGTCGGATGGCCAGACTGAGCATACCAATGCTACCTTAGAGCAATACCTACACTGCTATACATACTATGAGCAAGATGACTGGGCAGATTTGTTGGCAATAGCCAAATATGCGTATAATAACCCCGTGCATTCCTCTTCTTGCCAGACCCCATTCATGGCCAACTACGGGTTATCATCCTCAATACATACCCTTCTGTCTACCCCTGTACCAGCTGCGGGCACATACATTCAAGAACTTCATGGCATCCAGGAGCTATTATGGGAGCAACTCAAACATGCCAAGGAAGCATGTAAGGAGGTGGCAGAAAAAAGGGGACAGGAGGGGCTACCGTTAAGACCAGGCACCCAGGTTTGGCTCTCGGTACCTGAGACATCCTGGATGATCCTGAAAACTGGACTCTGAGTTCATTGGTCCCTACCCCATCCTAGAACAAATCAACCCGGTTGCTTTCCACCTGCAACTCCCTGCTTCACTTTGCATCCACCTAGTGTTCCACCAATCCCTCCTGGTTCTAGCTGCAGACCCTGACCCCAACCGACTACCAGCTCCTGAACCTCCTCAACCAGTTTTAGTGGAAGGTGAAGTATATAAACACCAGATCCTGCACTCCTGAATGCACTGAGGAGGGTTGCAAGGGTGGACCCCCTGTTCTAGGATAAAGCTGGCGACAGGAGGGAGAAAGCTTCATGGAAGCAACGGGTCACCTCGGCCCATCCACGCTCCTGCTTGCTTGTGTCCTTGAACCCTGCTTGTCTGGCTCCTTCATTTCAGACTGTTCCCTTGACAACAGCTTGCTCTCTGCTTCTGGACTTGGTGTGTGGTTCCCACGTGCATTCCTGTTGTGACCTCAGATGGTAATAAGGACTCTGGTTCTCTCTCTGGCTCCTGGCTCTTGACAAAGGACTGTTTGTTTCCCTAGCTTCTAACCTTTGGCAACTTATAGGACTCTCTCTCTCTCTCTCTCTCTCTCTCTCTCTCTCTCTCTCTCTCTCTGTGTGTGTGTGTGTGTGTGTGTGTGTGTGTGTGTGTGTGTGTGCTTGGTGTGGGGGGCTTTGACACATATTAGGGGGGTCACCAAACTTTCAAGTGCTTAGGGCCTCTAAAGGTCTTAATCTGGCTCTAACAAGCAGTGACCCAGGGATACCCTTAACTCTAGAATGAGGAAAAGGAACAAATTACTTAAGAAAGTAACATTCCAAGCTCTGGGTCTTTCTCATCCAGCACCCTGTCAAATCCTGGTTGGTTTCTGGACTCCAAGGAGGTGTATTGCTATGTAATCAACTAAACAGCCCTAGATACTTTTGTTTCCCCACCATTGCCCCTAAAGGGCGTTGATCTACTTTCCATTGCCGGCTGTGTTACAGCTCTGTTGTCTACCATGAGCTGACAGGGTGTTTTGTGAGGGAGATTCGGAGCTTAGAAAAGCATACATCCCTTCAGTGGGCTGTACACTAATAATGAAGATTTTAAGCATGGATGTCCCCTGCTCGCCAGCCAGCTCGCATATCTTAAAAAGACTCCATTGAGAGGAAATGGTTGTTTGAGAGGCTGTGGATGGCCACAACCTGGAAGTGGTGAGAAAATGCAATGAGCTCTCACCGCAGCTGAATCCGAAACCCTGGGGCCTTTTGTTTTCCATTGTTGGTGTTGATGATGTCCTTTTACTGGAGTAATTCACCCACACTGACAGATAAGCTTTTAGTGTGGTGAAATCTTGGTGACACTTTAAGTGCCCCAAATGACAATACAAGGACGTGAACATTTATCCCCCACACACGCTCCATACGACTCTCCTGTCAAAAGCCCACGCATTGCCTGGGAACGGAGGTTCCTGCGGCTGATGGACAAGTTGCCACCCACTCCGTGGCACTATCAAGATGATACCTTCCGCAAAAGTGGTTGTCAGCTGTGTCAAGACTTCACCTGTGGGGGTGCCCGGGGGGGGGGAGGGTGGAACAGTGGTGTCTCCTCCCTCCCTCCCTCCTTCTGCTGTCCCTCTTGGTAGGGGAGAGCTGATGTGACTTTCAAATCTGGGCTCCCTGTTGCCCCCTCCTCACTTCCTCTCCACGAGTTCTCCTCGTCCGCTTAAAATGACGGCAAGAGGCCTGGCAGGAAGTGGGAGAGTGTGATCTCCTTCACACAACAGATTCCCTGAAGGCCCTTCTTCAAAATCCTCAATTTATCTGGTCATTAGATCTAATTAAAATCCTAAGACTTGAAGGCCTGGGGAGTGGGTATTGCTTTTTCTCACCAATTAAAATGGGAGAGATTAAACAATGCCCTCAATGCTTTGTCCTTGCCATGGTTAAGTGTGTGGAGGAAAGGGGTGTGAGTGAGTCAACAGCTGCCTAAAAGGAAGGGGAGGAAGAGCGAGACTCTTGACCCCTCCCTCCCCCAAGTAGCATTTTGGGGGGCTGAAAGAGAAGCGGTGTGGAATCCCCGTCAGTGGATTTTTCTCAAAGGACTGCTGCTCATCATGGCAAGAAATACAGAATGTATCATGAAAGACAGGGTGTCACTGAACCCGTTCAAGATAACAATATCATAGCAACGACTAATTATGGCTCCCGGGAGACACTTTGTATATACAGAAAAGGATGTTCCTGTCTTAAGCATACAATTCAGAGACCCAAGATATGCCTTTGGTTCTTGAACAGCTTTGGTACTTAACATGAGCAAAATCTGTGACAAGCTGAGATATCATGGTGATGATGGGGCCAGCTGCATCCCTATCAGAACATCTTACGCTGAGAAGCAGGTGGTTTCCTGGTGATCTATTCCTTTATGCTGAATAGGCCTAGGAACAGAGACATTTGTATGCACAGGCAGTTCTGAATCTCTGGCAGGTTGGTTTCCTAGGAATAGTCATCAGAGAGACTCAGGCATTCGACAGAGCCTGGATGGTAATGATGATAGTTTGAATACAGTTCCTTGGACTCTGTTTTCACCATGGATTTGTAGCCCTTCTACCAAAATGTTTCCAAGCTCTACAAAGGATGCCAATCAAAACTGAGTTGGATGCTCATGGAAATACCCTCAAGAAGGTTCCTAGGGGGCGGGTGGGGAAGGGATCCTAAGCATCGTCCATCAATTCTTGGAACCTGCCTGTTATCTGGTGTAGCTCAAGGAGGATGGATGCCCAGAATGGATTCAGATGAGAGGAGAATGTGTTAAAGAGTACCCACCACCCCCGCACGCCCGAGGGGGAAGAGGAAGGAAGATGTGAGAGGAAGATCAGAGTTGGAAGACAAGGTACTGTTATTCCTAGGTTAGAGGAATCTGCCACCCAGAAGCAACAGATATGAGGATGCAAAAGGTGTGACCAGTGTTGGACAGAGCTTTCCCAGTCTAATTTCAAACATTTCTGAAGAATCACCTCTGGGTTTTGTTTTGTTTTGTGTTGAGAGGGATCTGGCCATGAAAAGGTGTCTGTGCTGCCTTGCTTTCTACGGGTGACATGCCATCACACACTTGTCCCTGAGATCTTCTGAAGCTCCTTCTGCCTCCCCTTTGCTTGGACATGGATGGCCATGGTCAATTCAAGGAGCCAGGAAGCTTTTCTGTGCACGCGCCAATATATGTGTTATTGTGTTTGTTGCATGCCATGAAGTTGCTTCTGACCCTGACGACATTTCTTGTTTTTCAAGGTCTGTGAAACCTTCAGGGGGGAGCCTGCCTCTGCTGTTTCCTCCAGTGAGTTTTCATGGCTGATCTGGGAACTGAACCCAGGTCTCTCCTCTACTCCAGTGGTTCCCAACCTTGGGTCCTTGGATGTTCTTGGTCTAAAACTCCCAGAAGCCTCCACTGCTAGCTGTGCTGGCCATAATTTTTGGGGACTGTCATCCAAGATCATCTGAGGACCCAAGGTTTATAGCCACGCTCTACTCCACAGTGACTCCCTCACCATATATACAGTATATATATCCTCACCTAACTCAAATGTCTTTGTGTGCATTTGTTGCTTTAGAAGCCAATCATGTTGAAAACTCATGGGCTGGAGTGATTTACTGTGCCATTTCATGGAATTCAGCGAGCCTCTGAATGTTTTTTGGCTGCTTGGGTAAATACATTTCTCTGCCCATTTGCAGAGCTGCCTCACCTTTGGGTTACAAGAGGAGGGGCTTACGCTGACTTTCCCCACCATAAGGGATCACTCTCCCTTGACAAACCCTACATCTCCATTGTGGGTTTTTGAGTGACAGACGAGGAGGCGAGGGGGAATAAACTGCCGGGTGTCAGGGCAGTGTTTTATCGGTGGCACAGAAGGAGCTTTCAATGTCTGTTTGAGTCTTGTGTGGAGTGAGTGATGCCAAATAAGTGTCAAGTGACAATGTGGAGGGAGCAGCCAAGGAAGAGAGGTGGGGTGAGGAGCAGATAGAGAACCAGTCTGAACCTGGAGGAAGATAGAGACAAAGGCCACCAAGGGGAAGAAGTGGCAGAGGAATGTAGATGGTGAGGGTGCAGCAGCCCACATGAATGAGACTTGTTCTCATCCTGTTGAAATGATAAAAATCATGCCCAATTTTGTATGTGTCCATCTAAATTAGCATATGCAATTGTATGCATATCAGAGTCCTCCTTTGTCCCCCTTTGGGTGCTATCTAAGTGTCTACCCCAACTGGGAGTCAATGGCTGCCTTCTGCTCAGACCCTAAATGTTGAGGTTATCTGGCGCTCTTGCTGATAAGAGGGGGCAAACTCATGCCACCTTTTTGAGCACTGGGGAGAGTAACAGTTCTGAAAAGCCAGACGACAACAACAGTTAAACAACAACAGTAGTTTGCTCTTGAGGACTGAGGGAGATCTGTTGGAAATACAAGGGAAGACCACAGCATTTGATCAGAAAAACCCTGGAGCTCCCTTTCATGCGAGGAGGTTGCTGCACAGCCTTCGAGGGACCAAGGAAAAGAAGGTTGTGGTGTCAGCCTGAGAAGGAGCAAAGGAGGATGTGTAAGAGTTCTAATCCACATGTAGACCCGGAAGAGACAAGATGGGGAACCACCACTCATTCTCTGCCCACTGAGGAACACTTGCTGCATCCACGGGTACTGCGTTCTACCACAAAGATCCATCCCAGGGGCATCTGGGAATGAGAGTCCGAAAACCAAAAGGATCTAACGCAGCCTTACCACTTGAGTCCCCTGTGGTGGATGATGGCACCCTAGCACTGGTCCATCGTCTGCCAGGGTAGGCTGGGGCAGGGCAGCTTCTTTCATCTGAAGGGAGCAGAGAGAGTCATTTTCTGTGGCCATTTCCAAGGGATCCGTCCTTATTACCCCCACCCCACCCCCAAAATGCCCCGGGGAGAGGCAGGAAGCAGCTCCATAAGCCCACTGTAGGCATTTGTCTCTGCTCTAGCAAGCCTGCGGACACATTCTTCTGAAAGAAGGCCTTTTCTTTAAAATGATGTTTTTAAACATTTAGAGGAAAGGGTGTATACATAAAAATAGGTGGAGGATGCTCTGAGGATTCATAAAAAACACACACATATTGTCTCTTCAATCAGTAAGCAGATTTCATGCATCACATTTGGCATAGTCTCATTTTTTACTCCTTGCAAGAACTATGCAATGTCAAGAAAGCAATCTACTCGCTCCCAGAAGGAAGGATGGTTGGGAGACAGATGGATCAGATTATTTCCATCTAAGTCAGTTTTGCATGCATTCTTTCATAGGCCGACTCCATCCCATTTCTGTCTCGGTGTGTTTTTAAAGGGAGTAAAAGGGTATGTGGAAATTTATATGCATTTCAGGGCAACACCCGCATTGGTTTATGGCAAAAATTGCATTACAGTCATTTTTATTTATTTTATTTGTTTGTTTGATTTATATACCGCAACCATCTAGCAAAAAGCCATTCTGGGTGGTTTTATGCTAAAATATACAATTTTATTTTCATTTTATGCTAAAAAAAAAAAGGCTTTTTTTCCACACAGTTTAAAGGTGCAGACTAAGCGTAAAAGGGAATGGCAGGAGCCTCCTAGGGCAAGCAAGCCAGTCAAAGAGGCCTTCTGGATCACATCATTTTAATAATAATAATAATAATAATAATAATAATAATAATAATAATAATAATAATAATAATAATAATAATAATAATAATAATAATAATGAATAACAACACACAGCACTGGCATTTGTATACCATTATATACCACAGTCACTATGTGTGGACTAAACATCCTATAAGGTGGACGAGTAGAAGCATCTTTCTACTGCAAGTTGGAGAGAGTTCATTCAGCGGCTTTCTCTACGGTGACTTGTGACTTGTTACTATAGTTACTACTTGCGGCTATTATGAATAATTTGCTCTTTAATTGGTTTTTACGAGCTCTGCTTAGAAATCACCCATCACCTCTTTTAGGGGTTATTGTTTCTCACACTGGAACTTGGTAGTTTTTTTGTGTGATTTGCTGTTTGAACCATTTCAGAGCTGCCTGGCTCCCTTCGCTGGGAGAAACATATCCATGGAATGGCAATGAAATGAATATCCCAGAGAACGGGAGGCTTGTCTGGTTCTAACTACTTCTTCTGAGTTGCATCTCTCCATTTCACTCTTATGTATTCAAGGACATTCCAGGAATGAGCAGATATTTTTTACAAAGGTGCAAGAAGTCCACAGTTATCCTTGGAAGTTGCTCTGGTGCCAACAAGGTTTTTCTGCTTCCTCCTTTTCTTCAAGGGGACCATCTCGATGTGCGCTCTGTGTGCCCTGGGCGCCACCCTGGCACTGCTCTCTTCCCTTCTGCAGGGGGAGCTCGAACCTCACAAGAGCAAACAACTTCTTTGGAAACCTTGGGATTGACGCATGGTTGATCTCTCTCTCTCTCTCTCTCTCTCTCTCTCTCTCTCTCTCTCTCTCTGTGTGTGTGTGTGTGTGTGTGTGTGTGTGTGTGTGTGTGTGTGTGTGTGTGTGCGTGCGTGCGTGTGTGTGTGTGTGTTCCAGATGCCTTTTGCAAATATCAGGCATGGAAGTATAATGAATCATTTTATGCAGTGTGTGTGTGTGCGTGCGCATGCGTGTTGCTTATCAAAGGGAAATGTTAGATCCACCTTGCACAATGTACAAATAATCTAAAGATGAAAAAGAGAGAGGATAATAGAATCATAGAGATGGAAGAGACCTCCAGGACCATCCAGTCCAACCCCCTGCCATGCAGGAACCCCCATCACAGTATTTGCGACAGGTGGCCATCCAGCCTCTGCTTAAAACTTCCAGAGAAGGAGACTTTACCACCCTTCGTGGCAGCATATTCTACTACCGAACAACTCTGACTGCCATGAAGTTCTTCCTAATGTTCAAATGGAATCTGTTTTCCTGCAGTTTGAGACCATTGCCCTGAGTCTTAGGGCCTTTTCACACGACCCCTAAACTCCGCGGCAAATGGCTCCCAGATCCGGAGCTTAAAATTGTTTCCCCACCAGCTCCGGAGTTTACAAAAAATTAAGTGTGACCACGCCCACCTAAGAATGTCCCAGCACACTTTTCAAGTACCTGCTCTCCAGGGGTGAAAATTCCTGATGCGGATATAACGTAGTGAGTGCCGGGCTCTCTTCACTTCTGTTTGTTGTTGGTTTTTTGCCCCCCACCCCTTTAAGAGATCTGAATGCAGTGCGGGGAGCAAAGCGAGACGGCAGAATGGAAGTGAGCGGCATTCTTTTCTTCCTTTTTTTCTCAATCCCCTCACGCAGACAGCAGCCAGGAGTGCGGAGGGGGTGGGAACACAGGAACAGCGACAAACCCCTAAGATCTCTGGTCCGAATTTATGTGGCCAGCGGATCTTGGGGGTCGTGTGAAAAGGCTCTTAGTCTCTGAAGCCATGGAAAACAAGCCAGTCCCTTCCTCAATGTGACATCTTTTCAAATATTTAAACATAGCTATCATTTCCCATCTCAGCCTTCTTTTAGAAAGGCTAAACATTCCCAACTCGCTAAGCTCCTCCTCATAAGACATATGTTCCAGACCTTTAACCATCCTGGTCGCCCTCCTCTGGACTTGCTCATGATTGTCAACAACCTTAGAACATAAGAACATAAGAACATAAGAAGAGCCATGCTGGATCAGGCCAAAGGCCCATCTAGTCCAGCTTCCTGTATCTCACAGCGGCTCCACCAGATGCGTTTGGGAGCGCATGAGACTAGATATCTGTCTCCTGATACCACTCTCCTGCATCTGGCCCTTGAAGTACCCTGGTTTAAAGCCTGGAGATTACACATCTCCATCATGGTTTGTAACCTGTGATGGACTTTTCCTCCAGGAATCTGTCCAATCCCATTTTGAAGGCATCCAGGCCAGATGCCATCACCACATCCTGTGGCAGGGAGTTCCATAGACTTACAACGCGCTGGGTAAAAAAATATTTTCTTTTGTCAGTTCTTACTCTCCCAGCCCTCAATTTGAGTGTATGTCCCCTAGTTCTGGTATTTTGGGAGAGAGAGAAGAGCTTCCCTCTATCCACTTTACTCATACCCTGCATTATTTTGTATGTCTCAATCATATCCCCTCTCAAGCGCCTTTTTTCCAGACTAAAGAGGCCCAAATGTTTTAGCCTTTCTTCATAAGGGAGGTGCCCCAGGCCAGTAATCATTTTAGTCGCTCTCTTCTGCACCTTTTCCAGTTCCACTATGTCTTTCTTGAGATGCGGTGACCAGAATTGTACACAATACTCCAGGTGGGGCCTTATTATTGTTTTGTATAATGGCATTAAAATGTTGGCTGTTTTATTTTCAATCCCCTTTTTGATAATCCCTAGCATGGAATTGGGCTTCTTCACCGCTGCCACACATTGGGGAGACACCTTCATGGAGCTGTCCACCAACACACCAAGATCTCTTTCCTGATCCGTCACAGATAACTCAGAGCCCATGAGTTGATAGATGAAGTTTGGATTTTTTGCCCCAATATGCATTACTTTACATTTGGTTACATTAAAACGCATTTGCCATTTCTCAGCCCATTCCCCCAGTTTGGAGAGATCCTTCTGGAGCTCTTCACAATCTTCTCTGGTTTTTACCACTTGGAAAAGTTTTGTGTCATCTGCAAACTTGGCCACCTCGCTGCTTATCCCTGTCTCCAGGTCATTTATGAACAGATTGAAAAGCACCGGTCCCAGGACAGAGCCCTGGGGCACACCGCTTTTCACTTCTCGGCATTGTGAAAATTTCCCATTGACACCTACTCTTTGTTTCCGGGATCT
>JAHTLZ010000202.1:417417-447675 GCA_023846285.1 Phrynocephalus versicolor | reverse complement strand
AGCCTTTGGTGAGGGACTGTGTCAAAAGCCTTTTGAAAATCCAGATATACTATATCTACCAGTTCACCCAAATCCACATGCCTGTTGACCTTTTCAAAAAATTCTAAAAGGTTTATCAGACAAGATTTACCCTTATAGAAGCCATGCTGATTTTCTCTCAGCAAGGTTTGTTCTTTTATGTGTTTTAAGATTTAACCTTTTATAATTGAGGTGCACAGAACTGGGCAGTCCTCCAGATGGGGTCTGACCAGAGCAGAATAGAGTGACACTATCACTTCCTTGATCTAGACACTATGCTTCTGTTGATGCAACCAAGAATCACATTGGCTTTCTGCTGACTCATGTTCAGTTTGTGGTCCACCCAGATTCCCAAACTCCCCAGATTCAATCTGAAAAGGTCATTTTGGATTTTTATCCTATCATCTAGGGAATTAGCAACCCTTCCCAATTTAGTATCATTTGCAAATTTAATCAGCATACTCTCTATCCCTTCATCCAAGTTATTAATGAAGATATTGAACAGCACTGGACCCAGAATAGAACCCTGGGGCACCCCACTGGTCAAGTCTCTCTAAGCTGAAGAGAAACCATTTATGATCACCCTTTGGGTACAATCAGTCAACCAATTACAAATCCACCTAACAGTAGCACTATCTATTCCACATTCTGCTAATGTCTTTGCAAGTATGGCATGGGGAACCTTATTTCCCCATGGCATACTTGCAATGCATAGTTGCCGTGGGGAACCTTTACTTCGATAAGGTTCCCCATTGTATACTTGCAAAGAAATTGAAAGCTTGGCATTGGACTGCCCAGTGTCCAGAGAAACTTAGCCCTTGAAGATTAATTAAATAAAATCAACCTGGACATTGGGGTGGCAGATCAGCTTCTGATGAGTAGAGGCAGCTAGGCAGAGAGCATGGGACAGAGCCAGACTTTTGGGCTAGTGAAAGAAGTCTTTCCTGCCCTCCACTCCCCACCTCAGCCTCCTCTATCCTGGAATCCTGGTGATTAGGCTGAGGTGCACCACAGGAGGCAAAACATTTCCGTGGGAGAGAGGGAATCTCTGGAAAGCAGGCCGAAGCAGCTTCCTTGAAAGGAAGGGAGATCCTCTCCCCAGCCTCCTGTGTCTTCCCCAGGGAAAGGCATGGCACAGCCTTCCACGTGGAGACCGAGAGACCCCTCCGCTCTCCTACTTCGGCCCTTAAATCTTCAGGATGAGGGTGCAGCCGACGGGGCCTCCTGTTCTCCTCGACAGGGGCTGGTCTCAATGACCCACAGGGTCCCTTCCCATTCTGCAGCTCTAGGATGATGCCAACGCTGATATACCAGGAATGCAACGGGAACCCAGGGACTGTGGGCAGAGCTGGTGGTGGCCAGGGGGAGGTGGAGGTGGAGGTGGAGGGGAGGGAGATGGGCAGAGATGCTTTCTATGGGTAGAGATGCTCCTTAGCAGGGTGTGGAGTAGATGAGGTCTGCTTGGCCTTCCTAGTACACTAGCTGAGGTGCTGTTGGGGAGGGAAAAGACGCCTCGGGGAAGAACAGCATTCTGCCTCAGAGGCAGCTTTCACCTGCACTGCCCGTCACACAATCACAGCAGCAACCGTAACCCTCACCCACCCAAGAAGAAAGAAATGGGGAACCACAAGTGTTCTCTACTTGGAAAACCCAAAAAGGGGTCACCCAAAGTAAAAACTGATTTGATGACTCATAGTTCTTATTGTGCCCAGAACTGTGATGGGAGCCATGCTGTTACAATTATGTCTTCTGTTGTCTCTTAAGAACAAACTGTTTAGGATGCCACTGGGAGAACAAGAAGAACGAGGAAAGCACGAGGCTTTCAGAAGGAGCCGGAGGAAGGGGAGATAATGTTGTTCTGTATCCCACAGGTTTCTGATTGGTGGGGGATATTAAAATGCAGAACTCTTGGGAACAAATGGGGCTATTAGAGGCCCACATCATCTTTATGGGTATAATCCCTCTGTTGAAATGGAATGAGGAGTTTGTACGTACATACATACATACATACATAGTAAAACTATAGTGTTACAGCCCCTGCCTATCAGAGAAAGAGGGAAAATGCAAGAAGGGAAAAGGGACACTGTCTGCTCTTGCTGTTCTGACATGCTTATCTCTTTCCTGCTGAGGGCCAGTTCATGTGAGGGAGTCCGCCTATAACAACAGCAAAGATAAGTCCTTGTGCCAAGCTGGGAAAGACGGTAATTGTTGGAATGCCAACAGAAGGGTCCCTAGTCTCCAATGTAAGTCCTGCCATCAGTGTGTGTGTGTGTGTGTGTGTGTGTGTGTGTGTGAGAGAGAGAGAGAGAGAGAGAGAACCACAGGTTTAACCTTCTTCTTCCAAAGGGTCCTAACGGACCCATAGCAACTGCAAAGTGGCTCCCAGTTTCAGGAGGGAAAGTTCCTTTGGTGGGACTTAGAAACTGAGGGGCTAAAACTCTCAGCCCTGTGCACAGTCCCTGTTCTTTCCCCACTTTCCTGGTCCCTCAAGATCCAGAATTAAACCTTGGGATCAGAAACCTGTTCACACCTTCATGGGTTCTTTTAAAACCTATTTATTTTGCTGCTTGCTCTGACTCAAAAACATAGAGGCAGTCTTTAAAAATATGTTTATTAAAATACAAAAATAAGGAAAAGTAAGTAAAAAAATCTTTAAAATCTTAAATAATTTAGAGAATTTAGATACACCAAGAATAGTTCCAATAAAAAAGATCTATCCTACTGTAAGTAATTCTGACAAACTGATGTATAGCATCCATTGCTACAATCTAATAAGCTACCTAAAATTGCATTGCTAGCTTAATCATGGCTTCTCTCCCTTTCTCTTTCAAAAAAACATTATTCTTCACTCTCTCTAGTCTCCTCCTACATTCTCGATCCTTCTGTAAGTATCACCCAATGAATGTCCAATAATCTGCATATTCAAACATCTCTGTATTTCTTGACACACCTTCCTTTCTCACAGAGATCCCCTGGCTTCCAGATTGTTGTGTCTTCCAGAATTCTCTCTGCCAGCCTTGCCCTATAAGCGAATAGCAGAGGCAAGATTCCTGAAAAACAACTCGCTGCTCTTTGACTACAAGACTACTACATATCCCATGTACCTCTAATTTCCTCACAAGGCCCACCCAATCCAAAGAGAAGCTTTCTGTGTTGTGCTTAGGTCTGTGTGCTTTGGGGTTATGTGTGTGTGTGTGTGTGTGTCAGTCAAGGCTGACAGCTGTCGCCACTTCTTCTGGTAGGGAGTTCCACTGATTCCTTGGGTGAAAAAGTACTTTCTCTTATTTGTTTGAGATCTAGCACCCAAAAGTTTCATGGAGTGCCCCCTAGTCTCCCCCTAGCAATAGGGAAAACAGCTTTTCCTTATCTACTTTGTCCACACCATGCATGATTTTATAAACTTCAATCAGGTCACCTCTTATGCGCCATCATTCAAGAGTGAAGAGACCCAGCCGCTGCAGCCTCAGGTGGTAAGAAAGATGTTCCAGTCCCCTAATCACTATTTTCCAGCCAGGTGTCTCTCATCCTATATCTGTGCAATTCATTCTTTTTACCTAGATGCACCAACCTGCACTTCCCTCTGTTGAACCACATCAATGACCCTGATGTAGGCATGGAGGAAACAGTATGTGTTAGGCAGCAACCAAGAGAAGACGTCCATTGCATAAATGCAGTAAACATGCATCTTTTTAAAATATGTAAGTAGCCTTGGGGAGGTGGAGAGAAACCGAAGATTTAAGCCAGATAGAAATAACCAGGGAGGCGGTCCTTGCATGTCCTGTTAAACTAAATGCTAACAAATCCATGGACCGACACACTGAAAGAGAAGGGAGTCCAAGATGGATGGGAGTTCCGTAAAAGCGATATATTAAAGGCAAAATTTAAAACTGTTCCAACAAGAAGAAAAAATGGGAGAGCTCTAAGGAAACCACAATGGTTTACTAAAGAACTTTCAAATCAGCTAACTATAAAGAAAAACAAGTACAAGGAATGGAAAAATGGGAAATGCACCAAAGAGGAATATAAGTATTGTAGCGTGGGGTTAGTGATTCAGCAGTGATTTTAGCTCTGAGACAAAGCAGGCTGGAAACAGCTTCTAGTGAACAGCTCTTTAATCAGGGAGAGACAAGACTGGGGACTGAGGAGAGGAGGTTACATTTATAGGGGCCAGGACTGGCTAGGAAAAGATACATTTTGGAGGGAACAATTACAACCAATCACAAGGCTGCCTTTTGGCGGGAACCAATAGAATCGAGGATCCAAATGCAGCAATTATAATCAAACAATAGGCCTGTTCCCTTTTGAACAGGGAGGCAGTTACTCAACCAACAATTACAGATCAATACACAATACCCCCCTGGTGGGCACAGCACACGTAATCCTTTAGATATTGTGGGGCCCTGCGACTTCTAGTTGATCTCCTGACTATGGGTGATGCAGGGGCTTCAGCAGGCAGTGTCTGTGGTAGAGAGTCTACTGTAATCGTTTCGCCTGACACGGAGTGGGTTTCAGACAGCTCAGTGTCCCTGATCTGTTCCTCAGCGCCATGAGGACCTGTAGGAGTAGATTCATTTGCTGACGCCACTGGTACCTGCATTCCTGGGGCATCTCTGCTATGGTGTTGCAGCTGGGACTCATTAATGGGGGTAGTGTCACTCTCAGGCTGTAATTCACCCATACCGGTACCAACTCTACTGGGCGCTCTGCGCCTCAGTTGGTCCACGTGCCTACGCCAGACCCTGCCATCTTCAAGGGTCACGTAATACGAGACTGGCCCAGACGCTCTGGTAATCACCCCTGGCACCCACAGGGGACCTCTGGCATAATTCCTCACCCAGACCAAATTTTCAGGAGCAAAATACCTTGTAGAGTCGCTCTCTGCCTGTGGAGGTGCTCTAGCCTTGCGGTTTGGCATTTTGTCTGGGTGGACATAGTCCAGCACCGTCACCAGTCTTCTACCTAGAAGCAGCTCGGCTGGCGACTTGCCCGTAGTAGTACACGGCGTCGCATGCTGCAAGAACAACATTCGGGCAATGCGCGTTGACCAGTCACCCTCCATCAAGCGTGCAAGGGATCCTTTGGCTGTCTGCACCATGCGCTCAGCCTGCCCATTGGATGAGGGATGAAAAGGAGCTGAGGTGACCCCTCTTATGAAATTATCAGCCAGAAATGCCCTGAATTCTTGGGATACAAAGGCTGCTCCATTGTCTGAGACAATGGTGTCGGGCAACCCATGGATTGCGAACAGCTGTCTCAACACTTTGATGACTGCAGCTGACAACATGCTGGGAACCATAGCCACCTCTAACCATTTAGAATACGCATCAACGATAACCAAAAAAACCTTTCCTTGGAACGGCCCAGCAAAATCTAAGTGCAGCTGGCTCCAGGGAGTCCGGGTCTGCTCCCACCAGTGGACTGGTGCTCTGGCCACTTCTGGGCGTACTTCCTGACATGCCTTGCATGTCCGTACCCATCGTTCAACCTCTTGGTCCATCCCAGGCCACCATACATAGCACCAGGCCAGCGACTTCATCCTGACCATTCCCGGATGCCCCAAGTGCAGTGTATCCAGAACCCTGTTTCTCAATGGTGCTGGGATGATTACCCTGTCTCCCCATAGGAGACAGCCCTTAAGCAGGGATAGCTCATGTTGCCTTGTTGCGTACGGTCTAAATTTTTCCTCATGCGGGCCACCTGGCCATCCCCTCCCCGCCCAAGTGAGCACACGGGAGAGAGTGGGATCTTTCCTTGTTCTCTCAGCTATTTCAGTGGCAGTTACAGGGGGCCCCGGAAGTGTTTCCAGCATCATCACTCATTCAGCTGGGACAAGATCTGCATTGCACACACCAGGAAGGGGCAAGTGACTTAGTGCATCAGCGTAGCACAACCTTTTCCCTGGAACATGGGTCAGGGTGTACTGGAACCCATTCAGGAATATAGACCATCGCAGCATTCTGGGGGAGAGAATCTGCGGCGTCTGTTTGTTTGGGTGGAACAATCCTAACAGAGGCTTGTGGTCAGTTTCAAGGAAGAAGTGGCGACCGTATAAATAGTCATGAAACTTTTTAATCCCTGCCACTATTGCCAGGGCTTCCTTGTCAATTTGTGCGTAGTTGCGCTCTGTTGGCGACAACGTAGGAGAATAGAACGAGATGGGCTTTTCTGACCCATCCACTTCCCTATGGCTCAGCACTGCTCCCAGCCCATACTGAGAAGCATCACATGCCAGAACAAGAGGTTTCGACTTGTCATAATGAGCAAGGACGCTCCTGCTAGTCACCATGCCCCAGCACGGCCTGTTTCTCCCGGAATTGTACCCTCACAGCACACATTCCTAGAATATGGATGCGGCCCGCCGTGTATGATTGCAAGGTTGCTGGGAATGGTTCCAGAGAGGGGAACTTACCCCCAGGAAAGAGCCCCCTTGCAGTCTGGTCTGAGACAATGGTGAATCCAGATCCGGAATCCACCTCCATGTCGCACGGTCGACCTTCGATCTTCACTCTGATGGATGGTTTGCCCTGCGCCGGAATCTCTCCGTTGATCTCTGTGAGATAATTGCAGTCGTGGTGGATGATCTGCGACACGTTGATCTAGGTGATTCTGTTGTTGCAGCTGCCACTGACCAACAGACCCGGCCGATGTGTCCTGTCTTACCGCAAGCCCTGCACGTAGCATCATGAAAACGGCAGCTCTTCCACTCATGGTGTCCGCCACAGCCTGTCCAAGCTCTTCAGCGATCTTTGGGCCGTGCATCCGCCTGACGCACCAACTCGACACCCCGGACTGGGCTCTGGCTTGGACTAGCCTCTGGCTCATCCATGGCATGGGCAGCCTCTACCCGCAGCTTCGTGGTCTTGCCACTGGCATTGAGCTCTTCCTGCTCATAATTCTCTGTTGCAGAGGCCTCTTTCAAGGCGGAGGAAAGGGTGACATCTTCCTTTGCCACAATGCGCCTTCGGGCTTTTTTGCTGCAGAGCCCCCCAACAAATTGATTCAAGAGAGTGTCTTCAAGATTTGGGAATCCACAGTGCTGAGCAAGCTCCCGGAGTCCTGCCAGGAATGCAGCCACAGATTCTCCGGCTTGCTGCTGCCTTTTCTGGAACTCCATCTGCCAGGCCATCTGGGTTCTGGTTGGTGCCAAGTGGCTTGTCAGCTGGGCGAAAATATCTGTGAGCGCTGTCTCACTCAGCTTTGCTGGGGCGAGCAGTGCCTTAGCCAACATGAAGGTCTCTCGCCCACAGCAACTCAGGAACGTGGCCCTTCTTTTGCTGGCATCTGTGATTCCTTGAGCCACCGTGAAGAACTCGAAACGCTCAACATAGTCCTCCCAAGTGTGAGGCTCGGACGGCTGAAAGGGCTCCAAGACCCGTGGACTTTCCATTCTCCAGGCGGGCAGGGTCGTCTTCTAGCCAGCAGGTGAGTCTTGTCTCTGCTGCAATCCGGACTCTGAGTCAGTGTGATGAGCCTCTGCTACTCAGCATTCCGGATCCCATCCTCGTCACCAGTATTGTAGCGTGGGGTTAGTGATTCAGCAGTGATTTCAGCTCGGAGACAAAGCAGGCTGGAAACAGCTTCTAGTGAACAGCTCTTTAATCAGGGAGAGACAAGACTGGGGACTGAGGAGAGGAGGTTACATGTATAGGGGCCAGGACTGGCTAGGAAAAGATACATTTTGGAGGGAACAATTACAACCAATCACAAGGCTGCCTTTTGGCAGGAACCAATAGGATTGAAGATCCAAATGCAGCAACTATAATCAACCAATAGGCCTGTTCCCTTTTGAACAGGGAGGCAGTTACTCAACCAGCAATTACAGATCAATACACAATAATAAGCAAATAGCTAATATATGCAGGGGAATGGTAAAAAAAAAGCTAAAGTGCAAAATGAACTTAGGCTTGCCAGAGAGATTAAAGATAGTGATGAGTTTAAAACAAGAATAAAATTGTTTCCCAGTGAGGCTAGCCCTGCTGAATTCCGCCGGACCCCAAATGTCCAATAAGAGTCCAACGAGAGAGAGATCCTGGAAACAGTACTGTGTTTATTAGGCCTAAGAAAGAGCAGTAGGTGGACACCAAGCCAGAGAGAGAGCAAAGATGTCCGACCCCGAGCACATGGAAACCGCAACTTTTATTGATTTCACCCTCCCCTCCCTGGTTGGCGCCGGTCCAGGGATTGGCTGAGGATGATTTCAAATAGTCCAATCAGGATGATCCAGGGGTTGACCAGAGGTGGACCTGGGTGGCCCCTGGCAGGCTGGAGTCGGATGCCCATGCAGGTGTTAATGAGTCCAAGTGGTCTTTGATTGGGCCATCCGGATAACACAATGGGAAGGGGAAGCAATGTATTGTCCTTTGGGTCTGGGTAAACTGAAGGAATCAGGAATTCAATGGAGGGTTGGAGAGGATTAGTGTAAAAGTCAATGGGGAACAGGAAAAAAACGGTGGGATTATCCAAAGGTGTCTGGGCAGTCTTTTGTGGGTGCAGAAATGTGACAATGGAATGTTTCCCCAGGCGGTGATAACAACTGGGTCTACGTGACAAGGATGCTGATACTCCGGGAAGCAGCTGTGGGTGTACGTGCTGAGAACTCTGGAAACGATGGAGTCTTCTAGATGATACTGCCAGCCACCATGATGATTTTCCTTCCTTGTGCCATCACCCCCCCTTGCCCCAGATGGTAGGGTATAGAAATCAGAGAGCAGGACAGGCACATGTTCTAAGCACATCCAGGGTAGAGGGGATAGGAAGAGAAGATGGGAAGAGAGAGAGAGGGAGAGAGGGGGGTGAAGGAGAGGGGGCACCCTTTTGGCCGAGGGCCTGTGCCAGGTAGGGGCAGTGGGGCTAGATCTTAGATGTTAGGGGAGTCCCTGATTTTCGAGAATGATGATTGACAGTCATTCTCTTTGCCAGCCAGAGCAGGGAATGAATAATCCCTCAATTCAGGTTGTATTCCACCTGAATTGTGCCTCTGGCTGAAGTCGAAAGGATGGAATAAAGGAGCAGGAAAAGGGTTAAAATAAGAGGGCAGGAAAGGGTTAAGAATGGCAGAGAAGAGTTAAATGGCAAGGTTGGGGGATTGGGAGGAAAAGAGCAGAAGATGGATTAAGGGGAGAGAGGTGGGAAAGGGGTTAATAAAGACAGGAAAGGGTTAAGTGGAACTCTGGCTAGGGACTAGCCTGTTTGGTTAACTTCGGAAAAAGGTAGTGATCTACTCCCATAGGAAAGCATTGGGACAGAGGGACTCTCATAGGAAGACATTGAGACAGAGAGGAGAAGGAAAGGGGGGGGGGGGTTGGTCTACCGACATAGAGAAACCTGACCGGGAAGAGGCACAAATCTTATGGAACTGTACCTCGGTTATGGAGTGGTGAGAGGGGTCGGTTCCTTGGCTTGCCTTCCCCGGGAAGGGGTTGGTCTACTGCTATAGAGGAGCACGGCCGAGGAAAGGCATAGATTTTTATGGAACCGTAGAGCGGGGGAAAACGGTGAAAGGAGTCGGTCCTCTTGGCTAGCCTTCCCCAGGAAGGGGTCGGTCTACCGCCATAGAGAAACTCGACCGAGGAAAGGAAGAAATCTTGTGGAACTGGGTAGCGGTAGGAAAAGTGGATTCACCCCAGGGAAGCGCTTCAGTTGTTTTGGGGGGCAGCGGTCTACTTAGCCAATTCAATGGATTAAGGGTTCCCCGCTGCGTCCCCATCTGGCCGTAAGTAATTTGACAGTGATTGATTAGACAGGGGCGCTGACTGGATAAAGCGCGCAGGAGAGCTTATATTCGCTCCCCTGCTGTTTTACAGAGTCTCCGTAATTGACTGCCGCAGGAGACTTGATACAATGTAAACTGGGTAACTGTAAAGTGGGTGCGAATTTGAGGCTTCCACTTGCTGAATTCTCGGCTCGCAAGGCTTCTCAGCCAGTAGCAAAGGGCGGCTTGTATTTTCCCCGATATCTCGGGAACGGTTGGGAGTTTTGGAACACGGGAAAAAGTGTAGTGCTTATGGCGGTGTGAGGGCCATTTGGACGGTTCCGGTGGGTCTCGGAACTGGTCCAATTATTTACAAATTTTATTTTTCCATCGTGACTTCACAATAGTAAAAAGGGTTTCTTTAGTTATGTCTGCAGCAAAAGGAAAAATAAGGAAATGATAGGCTCTCTGTGTGGTGACAATAAACAGTTACTAACAGGAGACAATGAAAAGGCAGAACTACTCAACACCTTCTTTGCCTCCGTTTTCTCCAAAAAGGAAGAAAGAGATCTGCCGGGTCAAAAAGTAGATGAGGTAGGATGGAAATTGCAACATAGAATAGGTGGAGATCTAGTACTGGAACACCTGGAAGCATTAAATTAATTTAAGCCGCCTGGGCCAGAAGAATGACACCGAAGGATATTAAAAGAACTGGCAGAAGTAATTTCTGAAACATTGGCAATAATCTTTGAGAAGTCCTGGAGAACAAGGGAAGTCCCCATTGACTGGAGGAGTGCTAATGTTGTCCCCATCTTCAAAAAGGGGAAAAAAGAGGACCCAAATAATTACCGCCCAGTCAGCTTGACTTCAATTCCTGGAAAGATCCTAGAGCAGATTATTAAACAGTCAGGCTGCAATTATTTAACAAACAATGCTGTCATTGCAAGAAGTCAACACAAGTCATGCCAGACTAATTTGATCTCTTTCTTTGATAGAATTACAGGCCTAGTGGATGAGGGGAATGCTGTGGATATAGTTTATCTGGACTTTAGTAAGTCCTTTGATAAGGTTCCCCATGGTATTCTTGCTAAGAAGTTAGTACAAAGTGAGATAGATAGTGCTAATGTCAGGTGGATTTGTAATTGGTTGACTGATCACACCCAAAGGGAGATCATAAATGGCCTCTCTTTAGCTTGGAGAGACATGACCAGTGGGGTGCACCAGGGTTCTGTTCTGGGTCCAGTGCTGTTCAATATCTTTATTAATGACTTGGAGGAAGGAATAGAGAGTATGCTAATTAAATTTGCAGATGATACTAAATTGGGAGGGGTTCCTAATTCCCTAGAGGATAGGATGAAAATCCAAAAAGACCTTGACAGATTAGAGTGCTGGGCCAAAGCTAACGGAATGGATTTCAACAGAGGGAAATGTAGGGTGCTATATCTAGGTAAAAAGAATGAATTGCACAGATATAGGATGGGGGACACTTGGCTGGAGAATAGTACCTGTGAAAGGGATCTGGGAGTCTTGGTGGACCACAGATTGAACATGAGTCAGCAGTGTGATGCGGCGGCCAGGAAAGCCAATGCGATTCTTGGTTGTATGGACAGAACCATAGTGTCTAGATCAAGGGAAGTGATAGTACAATTCTATTCTGCTCTGGTCAGACCCCACCTGGAGTACTGTGTCCAGTTCTGTGTGCCTCTCTAAAAGAAGGCTGAGGGGGGATATGATCGCTATGTTTAAATATTTGAAAGGATGTCATATTGAAGAGGGAACAGGTTTGTTTTCCATGGCTTCAGAGACTAGGACTCGGGGCAATGGTTTCAAACTACAGGAAAAAAGATTCCATTTGAACATTAGGAAGAACTTCATGACAGTTAGAGCTGTTCGGCAGTGGAATATGCTGCCACAAAGGGTGGAGGTGTCTCCTTCTTTGGACGTTTTTAAGCAGAGGCTGGATGGCCATCTTTTGGACGCATGATGATGGGGGTTCCTGCATGGCAGGGGGTTGGACTAGATGGCCCTTGAGGTCTCTTCCAACTCTAGAATTCTATGCTCTGTGTTCCATGATGGATGTCAGGTAGGAGGTAGTAGCATCTTGGCAGCTCCTGCAGCTGTTGGATTAGAACCCAATTGGCTCCCAATATTTAATCCTCCTTGGGTTTTAGGATCATTGGGACAGGCCCTTCTCTTGGTTCTATCACCTTCTCAGGGATGCTTGCCTAGTGGGCGCCTTCTCAGTGGTTTGTCTCCAAGTTCTCCATTACTTGGGGAAACCATTGTGGCCCCCTGTGCAGAGGTCACTTAAGTTGGACAGGTCTTGAACCTGCTGCTTCCCTATACAGTGGAACCTTGACTTACATGCTGCTTGACTTGCATCATATTTGACTTGCATCAAGAAGGGGCCTGTTTGACTTGAGTCGCAGGCTTTGACTTATATCTCGGAGCCCCGGCGCGGCTGCTGTCTCCAAACTGCTCCTGCCTTCTTCTTCTCCTCCGGCAGCGGCAGCAGTGGCTTCAGCGAGGCCAGCTCCGAGCACCTGGAGCTGGTCCTCGGCCTTGCTGAAGCCGCCATTGCCACGAGAGGAGAAGAAGGGCCAGGAGCTCGGGGCTGACCTCGCTGGTTAGACAGTCAGCTCAGTCTTGTAAAAATCCTGGCTGCAGAAGTCTGGTCCACAATGGAAGCATTTTAGTTGGGGAGCTGTACAGTTGTGGGACTCTAATGGTAAGCATAGAGTTGTTCAGAACTTGGAACGTCCGGTTAAAAATCAGTAAAACTTAAATGTTAGACTTTGTTGCTATGAACATTAAAAAGTGGAGGCGTATAACTTGTGGACTATAATTCCACTGCCTCCTCCTCTATTTGAAGAGACATTTCATTTACATCCCCAGAAGGAATCTCCTATCCCAGTCAAATTTGTGTTAAATTGCTGTTTTTGGGGGGTCTTTTTCATCATCTGGAATGGATTAATCCACTTTCCCATTACTTTCTATGGGAAAAGTTTGCTTGACTTAAGTCATGTTTGACTTAAGTCTAGACCTCTGGAATGGATTAATGACGTAAGTCAAGGTTCCATTGTATGTGAGTCAATTAACAAACACCCCTCACTATGTTTACTTGAATAAGTGGCTTGAAAAAAAATCTAAGTCAGACTGAGGTCTTTTTAAGAAAACAAACAAGTAAACAAAGGTGTGCTTGCAAGTAACATTTCCAGCATGTTGAAGAGCTGGTTTTAATTGTTGTTTTCTGGTTGAGTTGGTTTATTGATGTGACAACATTGTTTTTGTGTTTTATATTGCTTTCCTGTTAAATTTTACTGTCGTTTTTTTATTATGTTGAACCATCCTGGGTACCTGTGCTGAATGGTTGCTTATAAAGCCAAGTGAATAAATAAGAAGATAAATTCAAATTCGGAGAACCAGCTTGGACATCCCCCTCCAATGTGAATGGCAGCTAGATTAACATAATAAGCTCTGGACTAGAGATGGGCACAACTAGGAATTTTTCTTTCGAGTTGTCGTTTTTTGGGGCAGGCCCATTTCGGCTCGTTTCCGTTTTCCGGGTCCCGCAAATGACACAGAGCAGGTGAAAAAGAGTTTAAAAACTGGCCTGGGTGATGGACTTGCTGCACAACAAGACTAGTGCATCCTATATAAGCAAACAAAGTGGGGCAGAAAGAATGCATTTCTTTTTTTTTTTCTCTTGGTCTGCTGAATCTGCTGATGCTGAACCGGCCAGCCACCCTACTTGGTCTGGCTGACGTGCCTGTTTGTTATACTTTTTTGTTGTTTGGTTTTGAATCCATCCCATCTCCCTTCCACCTCTCTCAGAGGCAGCAGGAGAAACAGACATTCCATTCCTCCCCAAATCTGGGGTCTACTGATAGTATACTCACACAACACAACAACAAAGCTAGTAGAAGGGGTGTGCCAATACTTTCACACAGCACAGGGCAAGTAACTAAGTGAACTGTAAGTGCTTCTAAGATGTAATTGTAAAATATTCTATAGAGGTGGGTGCCCTTCAACAAATATGTTTGTTTGAGTGCCTGACTGCAAATAAATGAATGAGGTGTTGACCCACTAAGCTAGTACAGTTGTGCCAAGCTGGCACAGACAAATGTGTTTGAGTGCACTGGTTGGCGATGGGGAACTCAGTATATTTTTAAAATAATTTAATCTACAGCCTCCAACCTCCCCTTTTAAGCACTATCAAGAAATCCTCAGAAACAGGAGGAGAATAAAAAGGATTAAGGAATAATTAACTGTTATTCCCCCAGTGGCAGGGTATGAAAGGACCTTGGCTGTTGCTTGCCACTTGCCACCAAGCAAATGAACTTTAGAAAATAGAAAATAAATGGTAGTATTATATTTTTAAATAAAAGTTATAAACTGCTACTAGGGTAGGGTTGCTTGCTTGCTATTCCCTTCCCAATCCCCACATCAGCAGAGCTGCAGGCAGGGTAAAAGGACCTTGGCCAAGTAAATGAACTTGGTTGGCAATTGGGATAGAAAAAAAATGGTAGTATATAAATAATATATATTTTCAAAATAAATCTGCAGCACCTACCCTACCCTCCTGCTCCCACTCAAACCTTCCCTCCCCCTTGAAGCAAATATAAGCAAATAAAAAAAGGAAATCTTCCTCCAAAATGCAGGAGAATACAAAAAAGAATAAACTCTGTGTTGCTATTCCCCACAGGGAATGAAAGAAATTATTATTTTTTCCTAAAAATTCAATTGAATCAATTCCCTCCCTGCCTTCCTAACGCGACCTTGACCGCGAAATCGAAACTAGACTGAGTGCAACAATCCAGCCCTGACCACCACCCTCCACCAAGATCCAAGCCCAGACTGCGACTGACTGGGAGTGCCTCGCCTTTTTATGCCCTCTTGCACATCCAGAAGTGTCAGTCAAAACCTGGCCATGCGATTGGTAGAATGGGTCCAAAAATTTGCATGGTCCCATCCCATGGCCAGCCCATCATTGCGCAGGTGTAAAAAAATAAATTAAGAAAAAAATAAAATAAAATCAACGGAGACATATTTTTGCAAGACAAACCCACTGCTGCTACTGTAAAAATTCAAGCATTTAAAATAGCTAATTTTCGCATGTTTCTGTGGTGCTTTGGTGGGTTTTTGGACCACGATTTCAAAAAAAATATTGCGGTCGCCATTTTGGATCCCCCCACCCGCACACCGCATGGCAAAGGCAGACGAGAGGATGCCCCCCCAGCCTGGTACCAGCAGCGCAGCAGTAGCCAAGGAGAGGGGGGGCAGGGAACCCCCCCCCAATAAACCACCCTTCTGGCCTGGTAGGTGCCCTCAGACAATTTTCGCCTGCTTTTTTGGCCGGGAATCGGGTTTTTTTTTACTTTTAATAACTTTTTTTTTCTGTGCCGCTTGGCATCGCGCAATCGCCGCGATGCCAGGAACGACAACGACAAATCAGACCCAATTATTCGTTCGTCGGTTCGAGTTCGAGTTCTGGTGGCGTAATTCCCGTTACCGTTACCGTTCCGTAACGGAAACGAGTAACGGAAACGGAAACGGGAATTCCGCTAAGTCGTGCCCATGTCTACTCTGGACCTACCTGATCTAAATACAAACCCTGAGATGGAGGAAGGCAAAGGAGCATGAGAGCTCTGCTCCTCGCCCTGTGAGCTAAGCAGAGAGCTGGATTTTGGCTCCCAGGATCCCAAGGCTAAGACTTTAAGCACTACAACACTTTCTGTATTAGCACTGTATTGTGCAGCATCTCTGTCAATTGGTCTATTGCCAGGCATAGCTGAAAGACCAACTTATCATCTATAAAGTCCTATAAAGCTTAGGTCCAGGCAAAGAGGACCTAAATAACTTGAACACAAGTGAGATGTGACCACCTTCACAAATACTTGAAAGGCTGTCATTACAGAGGAGAGGCAGTGTTGAGTCTAAAATAAAGTTAAAAATGTATTTCAGAGGGCTAACCCCTCTGAAGTTCGCTGGATCCCACACAAACCAATAAAGCATCCAACGCGAGAGAAATCCGAGGAAGTACTGAGTTTATTGGTACCAATAAAAGCAGTAGGTGGACAGGCGCCTTCCAACCGGGCTAAGATATCCGACCCTGAACACACGAGGAGCTCCAACTTTTATTGATTATTACCCCCTCCTCTCTTTGGGTGGCGCCAACCCAGAGATTGGTTGAGGGTAGTTTGAATGTTCCAATCAGAAAGGGGTTGGGGTTGGCTGGGGGCAGTCCTGGGTGGTCCTGACAGCCGAAACCAGGTGCTAATGCAAATGCTAATGAGTCCAAACATCTTTTACTGGAACCATCCAGATGACACAATAGGGCAGGGAAGTGTTGCATTGTCTTCTGGGCACAGGTAAACCAAAGGAATCAGTGAATCAATAGTAGGTGAAAGAAGGCAATTATCAGGGCCAGTGGGGGGGGCAGGAAAGGCTGATGGGATTACATACAGGTATTTGGATAGTCACAAGAATTTGAGAACATAAGAATACAAGTCCTTATGGGATTACATACAGGTATGTGGACAGTCACAAGAAATTGAGAACACAAGAATACAAGTCCTTTCCAGGTGTATGAATGTAACAATGAAATGCCTCCTCAGGCGTTGATGACAATCTGGGTTGGCAGACAGGAATGTTGATTCTCTGAAGAGCAGCTGCTGGGATACATGGTGAAGATCCTGGTGATGATGGAGGTTTCTGGATGCCTCTGCCAGCCTTGCGAAGTTGCCATCTTTAAGTCACCATCTCCTTCCCCATGCTCTGATTTTCCTTGCCCCAGTGGATAGGGTGTAGAAACCGCAGGGTAGAACAAGGAACAGAGGGGCCAGTGAGAAAGAAAAGAGAGGGGGGGAGGGAGAGAAGATGAAGGTGCTTGGTTGGGTGGGGAACTATTGCTTGACAGAGGCAACAGGGGAAAGGGGCAGCTAGACCCTAGATGGTAGGAAAGCTTCCCTGCCCATGGGGATGATGGTGGATTATCACTTCCCTAATAGGCTAGAGTGGGGAGCAGATAGCTTCTCAACTTAGGATCTGCCTTGCCTAAGTTGTGTTACTGGCTGCAAGTTTTGAGGTTGGGAAAAAGAGAGAGAGAGGGAGATGTGGGGGAGGGCACTGGTAGTTGGGGCTAAGAATCAGCTAGGCGGAAAACCCATGAACACAGTCCTTTTGGTGTGATGGAGTCCCTGGTTCCCAAGAGCGATTGCTTGCAAGCATTCCCTGAAACCCATGAGCATGATGGAAATAAATCATCAGGAGAAAAAGCAGGCAGGAAGGGTGGAAAGGAAAAGAGGGGGGCGAGGTTGGCTGGGGCCAGAGACCTGGGCCAGTGTAGGCAAATGGATATGATGGAAGTAAGCTAGGGGGAAGGGGGGGACTGACTATGGCTAAAAGCCAGGGTTCATATAGATAGAGGGGCAACAGAGGTAGCTTTGACAGTAAAAGGATGTCTCTGGGGGTTGATCTGTGGCGGTCACTCCATGAGGCATGACCACAGCAGGGCAAAAGCATCTCTAAGAATTTCATCATGCCCAATTATGACTCCACAGGAGAGAGGGGTGGGGAAGGGTTAACCATGATTTTTGCCCCAACTGGGTAGTTATCAAGTCCCAAGTTGTCAAACCGGTTTGTCAGGGTACCTTAAAGAGAAACAATGGGTGGCCTCCTGGCTGAGATTAATCCTATTGTTCATGAGGAAATTCTTCCTGGTTTTGGAAGATGCAATCTTTGTTTTAGATGCAATCTTTGTTTTCGCCCTGCCATGTGCTCTGGGACAAGGAGGAGGGGGGGAAAGAGAGAGAGAGAGAGAGAGAGAGAGAGAGAGAGAGAAGGGGGGGCTGGGCTCCCTGGCTGGCTTTTAAGGGGGTTGAAGTTAGTGCCCAATTCTATAATTCTATGGTTTTTTTAATTTTCATTGTGACTCATCAGCAGGATCTGTTCTTGACCATTCTAGAATGCAAGAAACATCACAATGGACTCAAATTACAGGAAGCCTGATTTAGGTTGACTATCCAGAAAAACCTCCTGCTGGAACAGTATGGCAATGAAACCAATGACCTCAAGATGTCGTGAGCATTCCAACCTTGGAGGCATTCAAGAGAAAATGGGACAACCATACATCAGATCTCCTTTAATTTGGATTCCTCCCTTGAGCAGGTGGTTGGACTTGATGACCTTAGAGGCCCCTTCCAACTCTATTTTTCTAGGATTAATAAAAATGCTCAAAATCCTATCCAGACTTTAGTGTGGATGATGAATGAGAAGTGAAATTCTCCAACTTCTCCAAAATGGGAAGGGAAGATTGAAAGAGAGCGCTTTCCACCTCCTTCACCCACGAGCGAGCGTGAAGAACCTGCCAAAGGACACAAAAGCTAGGAAACTTGTAGTTGCTCATCAACACGCCAGCTTAAATTGGAAGCCCCATGCAACCTCTCCTCTACCATGGTAGACTGGTGGGGTCAGTCCAGAGCTAGTTGAGAATCCTGAGCTGCTAGGAATATGTGCCGAGCTGCAGTCTGGATAGTTCTCGACATGGAACAGCTGCATCAGAGATCTCAAGCAGGGGTGAAGACTTGAGTCGCAGGACTAAAGCTACACTGATGATGACTCAACTCAGATTTGGCTCATTTTCTTTTTTCAATGACTCAGACATGACTCACAACTTGGAGCCCATTCCACCACTGTCATTTTTTCTGGCGGTGGGGATGGTAAAGGTTGTTTTTAATAGGAACTCCAACTTGTAAGTCAGGACTTAGTACCAAAGACTCTGACTTACACTGGGGGTGCAGGCTCCAAAGACTTGCCAATGTCCCCGATGGGTAGCCCCAAGTACAGCAGACTGACTGAATCAACTCCTGCAGGAGCAGTTAACCCCATGGGTGGCCTCCATGAAGCACCAGTCAGCCTTTGGCCTGACGAAGCAAAGCCTTGATTGGGAACCACACCGTGCTTGGATTGCCCACCAAGCATGTGCTGAAAACAAGACTATGGCAATGGGAGGCAGGATGGGCGGGGGTGGAACTGTCCCCACCCGTCTCTCTTTATTTATCTCATATGCACAAGCCTTCAACATTTCATGAGCCCTCGGTAGTTAATAATGGATGGGAACATGTTTACAGAGAGAGATTTCTCAGTGTAGATATAAGAGGGCCCCTCCCAGGACCTGTTTTTTGCTCCTGCTTACATTTCCCCACTGACTGCTGGCTTTCCGAGCAATCCAGCCTGGCCATCTGTGGGAGCTTCAGGGAATGCTTGCCTTATGTGAAGGGAAAGGAGAGGCAGAGATGGGCTTCAGATGTGGGGGGTGTGCTTTGCAAATGAAACCCCTCCCACTAGGCAAACCTGGGCCATTATGCGCTGAACCCATCAACCTCCGACTCCTCCCACCTTGGCTTGTGAACGACTTGGCATCAGATGATCCACCTGCTTCTTTTCCGATTCCTGTCTCTCACCAGGAGCTGAAACTTGTTTTGTTTGAAGCCATGAGCTCGTCGTCCATTGCTTAAGAGGAAAAAAAGGACTTCTACCCAAGTTTGGAGCCTACGCTGATGGCGTGAAGCCTAGGAAACTCAGTTTTTATTCTTCTTGCCTTATACCAGGGTTGTGGGAGGACAAGGTGCACAAATGTGGGATAGGTGATGCCTGGTCTGGCAGTAGTGTCTGGGGGAAAGAACTCAGAGGTTTTTAGTACAGACCCAGCTAAACATGAACTGACAGGGTGATTTGGCAGCCAAAAAATTCAATGCAATTCAATCCACATTCAGAGTAGTTTAGTATGGGGAATATAAAAAGCAGTAAGGCCACAATATTCTGCTTCCAACAGATCATGACTGGGATAGTGTGTCTAGTCTTGGGCATTGTGGTTTAAGACGGCTGTCAATGTGAACAGTTGGAAGTTGTGGATACATTTCTCCTGGAGATTTTTTTTTAAAACGAGGGGTTATCTGATAACTGGCTTCAGATATCTGAAGGACTGTCACATGGAAGACTGAGTCAGATTGTTTTTCCTGCTCTTTTGGAGGGGGGGGTAGGAATCAGGAGACTCAAATTATAAGAAAAGGGGTTGCAACTAAACATTAGGTAAGACCTCTTTGATTGCAAAGTGGATTACTCAGAAGGTGGTGGCCTCTCCTTTGTTCGAGGCTTTTAAAAGAGTGCGGAGGGTCCTCTGTTGAGGATGCTTTTTCCCCGTCAGCTTCCAGGCAGGTAGCCCCAGGGTCCCTTGTAACTCTGATTCATGGTTCCATCTTTCTTGATTCACCAGACGAGACATTTTTAAAAGCTTCAAGATTTCCAACTTTCTGGGGACACTTTGACGTGACTCAAGTCTCTGCTGCCGCCTTCTCTCGTTCCTTCCTCCCAAGTGAAGGGTGCCTGGAGGAGAGCTAGAGATCTGGCCTGAAGTAGGATTTTAACCCATCACTTGCAGTCTTGAATGAGGCATCTCCAGAAGCAAGTAAAAAAACTGGAATATGTTTCTAGGCAAAATAACATGGTTTCAGGCACAGGTTATAGGCATTGCACAGGAAGATTAGAGCAACTGAGCATTTTTAATCTCGAAGGCAAGTACGCGACAGAAGGGAAAAGATGCCTTCCTTCAAATGGAAGGAGAAGGACCTAGATTTGCCCTTCACAGTCTCAGCAAGTAAGTCTAGAACTAACAAATTCAAAAATAAGGCAGGGCAGATTTCAACTATTTATTGGGAACAACCTCTTAATGATATGGAAAGATTGACAGTGTAAACTCTTTCCAAGCAAGGCACCCCATGTGGGCCACTATCTCATGGGGAGCCTAAACAAATCTGTGTTGTGATGTTCCAGCCCAGAGAATCCTGCTTGAGGCAGGTTGGACTAGACCTCTTCCCCACAAGGTTTCCTCCCAGCTAGAGTTGAGGGATCAGCAGTGGACCATTCCTTGAGGGCAGACCCATGGAAAGGCCCTTGTGATGTAACTGTGGATGGATGCTGAAGCAACACTGAAAAAATGCTCTGCGTGAGAATGATGATGAAGAGATCCCTTCTGAAGTTTATTTATGGCATGAGGATGAAGCCCAAAAACTAGGGTTACAGGACCGGCAGCATCTCATTCCCTGGGCCAGAAGAACGGGCTTCGAAATGTGAGCCTCTGCCAAAACCTGAGCCATGGCAACCTTGCTGTAGGATTTATGATGACTAGAGATGGGCACGAAACAAACAATTTTTTGTTTTCGTTTTCGTTTTTTCATTTCATTATGTAACGAAATGACAAATGAATTTTGTCTCCAAAATGAAACGAAACGAACAGAAACACCGGAAATTTTGTCATGTGTTTCGTTTCCGTTACTGCAATATGAGTTAATTGCTTAAAAACCTAAACAAAATCACAAAAAAATGAAATAAATGGTAACGAAATGGTAACAAACGAACGAAAACGATTTTTTTGCAAAAATTTGTGAAAAACGGAAATGAACCGAAACGGACCCTCCAAATGACAAACGACAAACGAAATGCCATTTTTTTGATTCGTGCCCATCTCTAATGATGATGCACACATAATTGGCATTGACCTCATCTCTATGGCCGAGTGACCCAAGCCGTATCTGGCAGTTATTGACATGCCCTTAATTCTGAGGGGAGGGAATGTGCCAGTCGCCCTTCCATTCCCATTTCTGTGGCAGGTCTCTAGGACCGCCCTTCTGCCCTCCACACATTGAGGAGGGTCATGCAAGTGACAACCGAGGGGGCAGGCCTTGAGTGGACAGCAATTGTAATGACTGGACAGACCTCTCCCGTAAAGTTGAACCAGATTATTTGAAGGGGAAAAGCTTGTTTCATTTGAGACACAAGACTGCACACTGCTTTTGGGGACATTTCTTCCTGGATCCCAAGTTCTGCTTGCAGGGCTGTCGCTTCTGATGTTTCTCTGCACCATACAACCCCGGGAGCTGCTCTCATGCTGAATCTGAGCTCATATTTCTATCTCTCTCTCCCCCCTCCCTCCCTCCTCTCCTTGCTGTCTTTGGTGATGAGGTGACAAACTGGGAAGGCCTCGGCAAGAGAAACAGCTGAGCAGGGCTATCCATTTCAGGAACTGCACCTCTCAGCAACTCATGATTTATTTCTGGGCCTCTCTGAGATGAATGCATCTTCCCTGACATTCAGTTTGGCTCTCTGGTCCTGCTGCACCTGCACTCACTCTGCCCATGGAATCTGCTCTTACAGTTCTCGACTGAGCTAGTCCTCAAGGGTCATGGGGTGCCTTGTGGCGGAAGAATCCTCCCTTCCCCTTGAGACAATCTTAACCTTTTTCCTCCATAGAGATGAACACAGGAGGGTGTCTTCTGCAGAGTCTGACTCTGGCCCAGGACTGTCTGCTCTGAGTGGACAATCCATGGCCCTTGGGTGGATTTCCTAGCCTCACCTGAAGGTTCTTGGTGCTCCCAGTGATCGCCCACAAAAGTCATAGAAGAGTGAAGTGGGAAAGGGGACCATGAGGCCATCCAGTCCAACCCCCTGCTCCACGCAGGAATACAAGTCAAAGGATAACTGCCAGGTTCCCCTCCCAAATTTCTCTTAAAGGCCTCCAGGGTTGGAGCACTCAACATCTCTCGAGGTCACTGTTTCCATTGGCATACTACCCTAACAGTCAGTAAGCTTTTCCTGATATTCAGCCGAAAGCTGGGTTCTCTTAACTTGAGCCTGTTATTGCACATCCTGCCCAATCCCGTTTAGCTTCTGAAATTAGAAGAGATCATGTACATGCAGGGTGATGAAAAACGGGCTTGGGCACTGGTGTCTTCTTGTGACTGGTCCTTTCTACATGGTTGAGAGCTTCCACATGCCAAGGGTCTGAGGTGCTACCCAGGGCAATTCTGGGTAGGACCAGAGAAGAATTCTGCCAGACAAGGCCATTCATGCTCAACTCCATGGATCAATGATCTAACTCTGTGCCAGATGTTTTCCTCTGATCCTATGAACTTATGATTGCTTTGGGGAGCCTCCACCATGTTTGGAGGCATTGCCCTTCTTTTTACCAGCTGCTGGCTTGCAAACAGTGTGTGTGTGGGGTGGGGGGCGTGCAGGAAGCAGGAAAGCTTAGTAGGACACATCTGAGCACATCTTCCCTGGAAAGAAAACACCTCACAGCAGTGCTTCCTTTTCTTTTTAAGCCCTTCTCACCTGTGGAAACTCTATTCTTCTCAGAGACAGACACAATCTAGGCACGGTGTTTTGCTCGCAATTATTCTCCCCACCCCCACCCCGATACACAGACGTATCCTGACCTTGCATCTATGGAGTGCTGTGTGAGGTGCACTCTAATTGCCCTCCTTCGCCTTACCTGGGGCGCATCTTAATACATAATTGCATAGCATTATGCAGAGAACCGTGTGACAATCACCTTGGATAATCACACAGAGCAAAGGTTTCTGCCAGGCTCCTCTGGCAAATAAGAGATACTTCAGCGGTGCTCTTATTTCCCACCCCAGGAACTGAATCTTCTTTTGCAGGGACGCTTCCAAGAAAACACAGGCTTGGCCACAGGCTGATGGGTGACATCTCGAGAAGAACAGGGTTTGCAAAGGGACATTTTTTTTGATTTATTGCAGAAACAAGAGATGCAGCAAATCAGGAGGATTCAGAGATGCTTCCCTCCAACTGGAAAACCATGAGCTAGTAAGGGATACTCGGGACTCTGACAAATCCCAAAGGATTTCCCCCTTTAGGGCTCAATAGTCCTGAATTGGCAACCGAAACTCCACATGCCAGTTTAGATGATGACAGCAACAATGACAATGATGACAATGACGACAACAAACAGCAGCAGCTGCAATAATAATAATAATAATAATAATAATAATAATAATAATAATAATAATAATAATAATAATAATAATAATAATAATAATAATAATAAAACAAACCATCTTTCAAGAGCAAAGCTGGAAGGGACCTGGTGGATCATCAAATCCGGCCCCTGTCGAGTCACCATGGGGAATCAAACTCCTGACCTCTGGCTCCTCTTCCAACTGGTTACCAGTGGCTAGGCTGGTTGAGGATAATGGGAGTTGTTAGTGGTACACACTTATTTATTTATTTATTTATTTGTTGCATTTATACCCCGCTTATCTACATTGTGTACTCTAAGCGGCTTACAAAACTACAATAGCCATACAAATTACAATAGAGGCACAGACAAGACAAGTGATAATAACAGAAAACAAAAAAAAATTAAAACCTAATGGCACCTCAGTCACTAAACAGTGATAGATAAAAACAGGTTGCGATGGCGGTAGAGGAAAAAGAGGGGGGGAAAAAACCTCAGTTAAGAATCGCCAAAGGCCTCCCAGAAAAGATAGGTCTTTAACGCCTTCCGGAAGGCCAGCAGGGACTCTGCAGAGCGCACTTCACTGGGGATGGAATTCCAGAGGCTGGGGGCCGCCACTGAGAACGCCCGGGTCCGAGTACTCGTCCTCCGGGCTTCACGAGGAGTGGCGACCCGAAGCAAGTGCGCTCACGCCTGCCAAACGGGACGGGCCGAGGTTGATCGCTGAGCGATACGCTCTGCCAGGTAGTCCGGTCCCAAGCCATGGAAGGTTTTATAAACTAAAACCAAGACCTTGAATCTAATCCGGGCTGCAACGGGCAACCAGTGCAGGCGGGCCAGGACTGGGGTGATGTGGTCACTTGAAGAATGTCTGTGAAGATTCTCAGCATTCCAAGTGAGTTTATCTGGAAGTTGAGTCATGGCAACTAGACTTCTTTTCTTGAAAGATTGAAATGTTTCGCTGCTCACCCAAACAGCTCCGTCAGTCTGAGGAAAGCTAGTTGTGAGTCCTTCATTTTATAGTTCACTTTGACCTCATGCCACCCTGGGCAAAGTGAACTATCTTATGAAATAGGCTCATAAGATGAACAATGGCCTGAATAGGCTCATTAGGTGGACAGTAGTCTCAAGAGGCTTATCAGGTGGACAATGGCCTACCTTTACAACCTTCCCAACATCCATAAAGTGTGAATCCTTAGCTATGGCCTTGCTGGTGGAGATGTGAAGTATTTTGATTTGATAGTTGAGCTCCTTGTCCTCTGAAGATGCCGGCCACGGAGTCTGGTGAAACACCAAGAAGAAAAACTTCCAGAACACAGCCAAACAACCTGAAAAATTCACAACAGCTATCAGATCCCGGCCATGACAGCCTTCAAGAATACATATTTTTGATTTTTCTGGGGATTGCTGAAATCACTGCCTGACCAGTAGCAGACAGACTGTGCCTGAGCCCCCCACCTCTGTTGAGAGAAGGTTTTTCAATACTCACATGAATGGCTTCCCTGACCCCTCTCTCAAACCACCTCTCTTCTCTGTCTAATATGTGTACATCCTCATCTTTGAATGAGTGCCCTTTGCTCCTTTTGTGTTTTGGTGTCGGGTCCTTTGGGTGGACAAGTCTCTGCCTTACTGGGTTTGTGGTTTTGAAGTAAACAAGGATGTGGTGTTTGCCTACCCCCCTTTTAAGCTTTTCAGGCACTCGTGCATTTCTTGCAAAGCAGAAATTTGAGACCCCATGATAACTCCCCAGGAGCATAAGCTGAAGGACACCTCTCGAAGCCATACCATTGGCGAAGATGAGTATCACGATTGGGGGTGGGGGCACAGAGAGGGCACCACTTGTGGGGGATCCAGATGAAAGAACGTAGACTTGAGTCCAGTTGTCTGACCAGCGGAGTGATGATGATGTTGCCCCTTGCCATTCGGCATGTTTTATTACATATCATTTACATTCTACAGTATGCACAGCATCAGTGATTGGTTACAAGAGAAACATTACATACGTTACATATGCTCGTTAGCTAGGGTTGCCTCGTGACTGCCTCATGAACAAAGCATGCCCTGCCCAGTTATTGATTACCATAACCCATGTCCTAGCTGTTTGCAGATGGAGGTAAGTTAATGAGGCAGAGGAAGGTGAATTAATGAGAAAGGTGAGTTAATGAAAAGGAGACAATAGATCAGGGCTGTCCAACTTTGAACAGGCCGAGGTCTACTTTTTCTGGCGCAAAGTGTCTGAGGGCTACTACACTAAAACCTTTACTTACAAATTGTATCCATTCCTAGCACATGCTCATAAGTTTAAAAAATGTAAGTAGAGCAGCGGTTTCCGAGAGGAATGCATTCAAAAATAATTAATCCATTCTGGAGGGAAGGATTTCAGTGCATTCCTATGTGAAGGCTGACCATGCACACACTTCCCTTGCACCTGCTCGAACTGGTGTGGGTGGGTGCAAGGGGGGCTCACGCATGCTTGCACAGATCGCCACTTCCAAGTGGCAACCCACATGTCCATGCACATGCCTCCCTTGTACCCGGCTTGAGCAGGGGAGTACGCCATGGCCCTTGAACTGCCCCACTCGGCTGAGACAGTGGGCTGGCAGAATGAGAACTTTGCTGGAGAAGTGGTGGTCCCTGGGATGGGGGAGGGAGGGTGGAAGACCTAACCCCCACCACCCCTCCCTCCCACCCACCTTTCTTTCTTTCTTTCTTTCTTTCTTTCTTTCTTTCTTTCTTTCTTTCTCCTCCTCCTTTCCTTCCTTCCTTTCTTCCCTTCTTCTTTCCTTCCCTCCTCCTCTCCCTTCTTTCTTTCTTTCTTTCTCTTTCTTTCTTTCTTTCTTTCTTTCCCCCTCCCTCCATTCTTTCTTTCTTTCTTTCTTTCTTTCTTTCTCCCTCCCTCCCTCCTCCTCCTATCCTTCCTTCCTTTCTTCCGTTCTTCTTTCCTTCCCTCCTCCTCTCCCTTCTTTCTTTCCTCCCCCTCCTCCCTCTTTCCTCCTCTTTCTCTCTCTTTCCCTCCTTCCATCCCCCCTCCCACTTCGAAGAGCCAGAAAGCGGAACGGCTCACGTCCTGAGGGTTGGCAGCGGCGGCAGCAGCGATGGCGGAGCGGGGGTGATTGCGGGGGGGGTCATGGTGGTGGCGGCGGCGGCAGCGATGGTGGGGTGGGGGCGATTGCGGGGGGTCACAGCGGCGGCGGCGGCGGCGGGGTGGGAGGGATTGCGGGGGGTGGGGGCAATTGTGGGGGGGTCACGGCGGCGGCAGCAGCGTGGGGGCGATTCGGGGGGGGGTCGAAGCCAAACGAGCCCAGCAGGCTGGCCTGGGCCCACCGCCGCCACTGGAGCCACCACTGATGCTGGAGAGGGCGAGCTAGTCCAGCTCCAGCTGGGCTCCCAGGTACTTCGGCAGTGTGTGTGGGGGGGAAATCCCCCCCAACACAGGGACCTCACGGGCGACCTCTGACGGCGCCGCGTTGGACAGGCCAGCAATAGATGAAGGGAAGACAAAAAATAGGCAAAGGGAAATGAAAAGCAAACAGGAATTATCCCAGTAACCAGGAGTGAATAAGTGGAGATGAGCAGGCAGCACCATGTTACGAATAAACAGGCTGGTAAATTAAAGGCAAATAATAGGTGACCCAGGCTGGGTTAGATTCCAGGGTCTTGAGTCTGGAGCATGTGGATTTAGGCAGGAGGAATACCATCAGGTGGGCTTTCCCACTCATGAAATGGAAATGCCTCCTAGGCTGAATCCCAACTATCAGACCCCCATAGTAGGGAATGACCAGGTTCTTCCGTTGGGTCTGGGTCTCAGGCTGATCCCTTGTTCTTCTGGGATCTTTGTTGAACACTGCTTTGTTGAAGGCCTGTTTTGGATATCCACAGGCCTTAAGTGCTGTGTTCAGGTGCCTGTCTTCCTTCTTCTTGGCTTCTGTGGAGGTGGGGATGCTCTTGGCTCTGTGGTTTAGGGTCCTGATGACTCCTAATTTGTGTTGTAATGGATGATGGGAGTCAAACAGTATGTACTGATCTGTATGGGTGGGTTTCCTGTAAACTTCTGCTCCCAGGCCATGGTCGGGTCTGATGTTGACTGCACAATCCAGGAAAGCCAGCCTGTTGTCTTGGGTGTCTTCCCTAGTGAACCTAATATTAGGGTCCACCGCATTGATGTGGTCTGTAAAGGCCTGTACTTCCTGAGTCTTGATTCCCCCCCCCCCCCCGTATGTACATACCTGAACCAGTGGGATGGTGTTGTCCCTGGGAAGATGTTGAGTGCCTTCCTCTCCACTTCTTCCATGTATAGTAATGTAGCGTGGGGTTAGTGATTCAGCAGTGATTTCAGCTCTGAGACAAAGCAGGCTGGAGACAGCTTCTAGTGAACAGCTCTTTAATCGGGGAGAGACAAGACTGGGGACTGGGGAGAGGGAGTTACATTTATAGGGGCCAGGACTGGCTAGGAAAAGATACATTTTGGAGGGAACAATTATAAGCAATCACAAGGCTGCCTTTTGGCGGGAACCAATAGAATCGAGGATCCAAATGCAGCAACTAGAATCAACCAATAGGCCTGTTCCCTTTGGGACAGGAAGGCAGTTACTTCAACCAGCAATTACAGATCAATACACAACATATAGGTTAGCAACAATGGGTGACACTGGGGAACCTATGACACAACCATGCTTCTGTCTGTAGAAGTCCCTTCTGTACATGAAATACATGGTGTTCAGGCACAGATCCAGGAGCAGGCATATCTGGTCTGGGTTGAGACTGCCTCTGGAGTAGAGGGTGCTGTATTCTCTTAGGGCCTTTTCACACGACCCCTAAGATCCGCTGGCCACTTAAATTAGCTCTTCCTTCCTCCCAACCACTCCGCACCTGTCTGCTGAGGGGAGGGAGGAAGAAAGTGGGGAAAAATGCAGACTCACCTCCGAGAAGCTGCGTCATGCTGATTCCTTCTCTTTTGTTTGCTTTTTTTCCCTCCCGCCCCTTCTCTTAAAGGGGTGGGAGGCAAAAAAACAAACGAACAGAAGCCAGGAGAGCCCCACAACCAGATTAAATCCGGACCTGGCGATTTTCACCCTCCTCGAGCAGGTACAAGAAAAGTGCACTGGGACGCGCTTAGGTGGGCGTGGTCGCACTTAATTTCCTGCAAACTTCGGAGCTGGTGGGGAAACCATTGTAAGCTCCGGAGCTTGCAGCCATTTGCTGCGGCGTTTAGGGGTTGTGTACAAAGGCTCTTAGTCTCTTCTTTACAGTTGTTATGGCATTGGTTGTGGGAATGCTGGTAAAGAGAGACATGACATCAAAAGATACTATTGGTGTTGTGTGTATCCAGTTTCAGCTCCCTGACTTTAGAAACAAACTCCTCTGAATTGTGCATGTGGTGGTCCATCAGTTCAACCAGTGGGGCTAGGATAGTCGCCAGGTATTTTGCAATGTTGTAAGTCACTGAATTTATACTACTGACAATGGACCTGAGAGGGACTCCTTGCTTGTGGCTCTTGGGAAGTCGATAAAAGCAGGGGGCGGTCTCTCCATGATATAACTGGTGGTAATACGTCTGTGAAGATTCTCAGTCATCCAGGTGCGTTTATCTGGGAGTTGAGTCATGGCTACTGGACTTCTTTTTGAGAGATAGAAACGTTTCGCTGTTCATCCAAACAGCTTCATCGGTCTGAATACAGCTAGTGCAAGAGACCTTCTTATAGTCAGCTTGACCTCTTGTCCCCTGGTCTGATTGGCTCATAAGATGAACAAAGCCTGAATAGGCTCGTTAGGGAGACATTAGTGTCCATGGCCTTAAGGTAAACAATGGCCTAAGGTGCTGAAACCCATCAAGAATGGGTCGTTAGCTGTGATCTGGTGGTGAAGGCACCTTGATTTGCCTGGGTACTGTGGAAAGTACAGCCTGATAAGTAGCAGACAGACTATGCCGGAGCCCCCCACCTCTGTTGAGGGAGGGATTTTCAATGCTAACATGAATGGCTTCCCTTACTCCTCTCTCAAACCACCTCTCTTCTTTGTCTAATATGTGTACATCCTCATCTTTGAAAGAGTGGCCTTTTTCCTTCAAATGGAGGTGTACTGCTGATTCTGGTCCTGAGCTGTTACCTCTCCTATGTTGGGCCATTCTTCTGTTTAATGGCTGTTTAGTTTCTCCAATGTAGAGATCTGAACACTCTTCACTGCATTGGACTGCATATACTATATTGCTCCTTTTATGGTTTGGTATCGGATCCTTTGGGTGGACAAGTCTCTGCCTTAGTGTGTTCATGGGTTTGAAATAAACAGGGATGTGGTGTTTGCCAAAAATCCTTTTACATGGCGGGAGTGTAGGAGAAGCTTAAAAGGATTTAAGCCAGATAACTGGTGGTAAGTCACCCTGTCAGTTGTATTATCCTTCTCCAAGTGTTTGATGCATTCTATTACTTTTTTCTTGTAATTGCTGGTGGAGTCTCTTTTTTAGCTTTTCATATGTGTGTTGGTCATCTAAATGTGAGACAACCTTTTTGTGGCAGTCCACAGTATTGAGGACAACAGTGTACTTTCCTTTGTCTGCAAGCAGAATGGTGATGTTCTCATCCCTGCTGAGGGATGTCAGAGCACTTCTTTCCTGGCTGGTGAGGTTGGACGGTAGTGGTTGAGCACTGGAGAGTGCGGCAGAAACTTTTAGCCTGAGTTGTTCAGCAACATTGTTGTTGTTGTTGTTGTTGTTGTTGTTGTTGTTGTTGTTGTTGTT
>JAHTLZ010000202.1:390491-417407 GCA_023846285.1 Phrynocephalus versicolor | reverse complement strand
TTGTTGTTGTTGTTGTTGTTGTTGTTGTTGTTGTTGTTGTTGTTGTTCAGTCATTCCGACTCTTTGTGCCCCAATGGACCAGAGCTCGCTAGGCTTTCCTATCTTCCACTGCCTCCCGGAGTTTTGTCAAATCCATATTGCTTGCATCGATGAGACCGTCCAACCATCTCATTCTCTGCTGTCGTCTTTTCCTTTTGCCTTCAATCTTTCCCAACATCGGGGACTTTTCCAAGGAGTCCTCTCTCCTCATTAGGTGGCCAAAGTACTGGAGCCTCAGCTTCAAAATCTGTCCTTCCAGTGAACATTCGGGGTTGATTTATTTCAGGATGGATAGGTTTGATCTCCTTGCAGTCCAGGGGACTCTCAAGACTCTCCTCCAGCACCACAGCTCAAAAGCATCAATACTGCGGTGATCAGCCTTCTTTATAGTCCAGCTTTCACTTCCATACATCACTACTGGAAAAACCATAGCTTTGACTATCCTGACCTTAGTTGGCAAAGTGATGTCTCTGCTCTTTAGGATGCTATCTAGGTTTGCCATTGCTTTCCTCCCAAGAAGCAGGCGTCTTTTTATTTCATTGCTGCAGTCGCCATCTGCAGTGATCAAGGAGCCCAAGAAAATAAACTCTGTCATATATAGTATATGCAGTCAAATCAATGAGGAGTGTGCAGACATCTACATTGGTGAAATTAAACCGCCATTGAACAGGATGACAGCCCAACATAGGAGGGGCAACAGCTCAGGACCAGAATCAACAGTACACCTCCAGTTGAAGGACAAAGGTCATTCATTCAAAGATGAGGATGTACACATATTAGGCAGAGAAGAGGGGTGGTTTGAGAGAGAGGTCAGGGAAGCCATTCATGTGAGTATTGAAAATCCCTCTCTCAACAGAGGTGGAGGGATCAGGCAGTCTATCTGCTACTTATCAGACAGTGATTTCAACAACACCAAGACAAATAAAAATACTTCACACCTCCAACATCAAGGACATAGCTAACTTGTTTCTTAAAAACAAGTCATGCCAGACTAATTTGATCTCTTTCTTTGATAGAATTACAGGCATGGTAGACGAGGGGAATGCTGTGGATATTGCTTATCTGGACTTTAGCAAGGCCTTCGATAAGGTTCCCCATGGTATTCTTGCTAAGAAGTTAGTAGGAAGTGGGATAGACAGTGCTACTGTTAGGTGGATTTGTAATTGGTTGACTGATCGCACGCAAAGGGTGACCATAAATGGCCTCTCATCATCCTGGAGAGACGTGACCAGTGGGGTGCACCAGGGTTCTGTTTTGGGTCCAGTGTTGTTCAATATCTTTATTAATGACTTGGAGGAAGGAATAGAGAGTATGCTAATTAAAATTGCAGATGATACCAAATTGGGAGGGGTTGCTAATTCCCTAGAGGATCGGATGAAAATCCAAAAGGACCTTGACAGATTAGAAGACTGGGCCAAAGCTAATGGAATGGATTTCAACAGAGGGAAATGTAGGGTGCTACATCTAGGTAGAAAGAATGAATTGCACAGATATAAGATGGGGAACACTTGGCTAGAGAATAGTACCTGTAAAAGGGATTTGGGAGTCTTGGGACCACAAATTGAACATGAGCCAGCAGTGTGATGCGGCGGCCAAGAAAGCCAATGCGATTCTTGGTTGCATCAACAGAACCATAGTGTCTAGATCAAGGGAGGTGATAGTGCCACTCTATTCTGCTCTGGTCAGACCCCACCTGGAGTACTGTGTCCAGTTCTGTGCGCCTCAGTTTAAAAAGGATGTTGACAACCTCGAGCGGGTGCAGAGGAGGGCGACTAGGATGGTTGAAGGCCTGGAAGAGATGTCTTATGAAGAACGGCTTAGGGAACTGGGAATGTTTAGCCTATCAAAAAAGAAGAGTGAGAGGGGATATGATAGCTATGTTTAAGTGTCTGAAAGGATGTCATATTGAAGAGGGAACAGGTTTGTTCTCCATGGCTTCAGAGACTAGGACTCGGGGCAATGGTTTCAAACTACAGGAAAAGAGATTCCATTTGAACATTCGGAAGAACTTCATGACAGTTAGAGCTGTTCGGCAGTGGAATATGCTGCCACGGAGGGTGGTAGAGTCTCCTTCTTTGACGGTATTTAAGCAGAGGCTGGATGGCCATCTGTCGGAAATATTGTGAAGGGGTTCCTGCTTGGCAGGGGGTTGGACTCGATGGCCCATGAGGTCTCTTCCAACTCTATAATTCTATGATTCTATGATTCTATGATTCTAACAACCTATACTTTTGGGGTTTCAGCGCCTTAGGCCATTGTCCACTTAACGGCCTATTGAGCTACCTAAGGAGCCTATTCAGGCCATTGTTCTTCTTATGAGCCTATTTCAGACCAGAGTGACATGAGATCAAAGTGACCTATAAAATGGAGGACTCGCAACTAGCTTTCTTCAGACTGACAAAGTTGTTTGGATGAGCAGCGAAACGTTTCAGTCTTTCAATAAAAGAAGCCCAGTTGCCATGGCTTCCGGACCCTTGGAGAATGGAAGATGGGGAAAGGCTGCCTTTCTAGAACCACATCATTTGTTTTTGGTCATTTCAGTTTGGGTACAGGTCTTAACAGTGTTAGGGATATGCTTAGACCTGTTTTGGGTGTTTGCAAAAGTATGGGGCAAACAGTGACTCTCAAAGTGAGAGATGGACCTGCTTTCTTTTGTTGTTTTTTTCTGATTGTGCAACCCTCCCCATTGTGGTTCTCTGATCAAGAGATTCTTTGTCACCAGACTTCCCCCACCACTTAGGGTCTCTTTGTTGAGGGACAACCCCCCCTGCAGCCCACAGTTACATCAGGAATGCAAGCTCATGGATCAGGTCTCAACACCTGTGATGGCTTCAAGAGGGAGCAAATGTCATTTAGAATGAGGAAAAATTCTTCATGGACCAGACATGCCAGGCCAGAGCTCCAAACACTCCAATGAGGCAAAACTAGAAGAAAAAGGCATAAAACTCCAGGCCTGGTGGCCACCTCAACGCCTGGGGCTTTTGCTTGAGATTTTACCCCAGTCCGCTGCCAGCTTGCCAGGAGATCTCCTGTGTTGTCTTTGCTGCCGTTGGCAACATTGTGCTCATTCAGCAACCAAGTTTAACTGCTGGGTTGCATCTCCTCAATTTGCTCCCAGAGCATTTGTCATCCTGAGGAATGATAGTGTCAACCAAACTAAAGAAGAAATGGGACTCTGTGTGTGTGGTTTTCAAGGACATTTTCCAGCACTCTTATGTCTTGGGTGCATAGATAAACTTTCTTATTTTTCACCATCTTGGCAAGCTTCCCCTGACTGTGCATTTCAAAGAGACAGTGGAAGCATTTTTTAGCAAGGCTGTTCAATGTGCCAAGTACCTAGTGTGGTGTAGTGCATAAAGTGGCAGACTTGGGTGCAGTTGACACAGATTCAAACTCACTGGTGAAAGAACTCTTAAAATAACAATTGTCATGAGCTGCCAAGTCAGTTCCATCTTAGGGTGCTTGTGCAGCTTGGCCAAAGCCACCCAGGCTGGCTCTACTCGCAGGAGCCACAGAGGGGAATTGAAGTCCCAAACTCTGGCTCCACAGGCAGATAGCTAAACCACTGAGCTCTCCAGCCAGCTCAAACAGAACCACCACTGAAATCCCTCCCTTGCACCAGGGTTGCCATGAGTTGGTTCTGACTTCACAGCATATAATAAATGACATCTACATGCCAAGCTATTCATGAGGGGCAAACAGGCTTTGCAGGAGAAGAATTCCTTAAATGAGGTCCAGCTCTTGTGGTCACAGCAGGAACTTTTCACACCTCCTATCCCTTGAAAATTTTATTTTGCTTTCTTATGTAGGTGATCATGAATGGACGCCAGCTGTAAATGGATACTTGCCATGCATATTTTCTCCAAAGGCCTCAGCAGACGAGGCTGACCAAAGGCAAGCTTGCCTTGGGAAAAGTAATCCAGTGACAAAACATGACTGCCAAAAAACATGAGTATCAGATGGACAGACATAAAAAGGAAGCACCAGAAGACAGTAGGTGAAAGAAAGGAAAAAGGGGGGGGGGCTACAGAAATAAATGTTCCCTTGTAAAGTACACAGAAGTTGTTACTAGTATAAGCTGGGGCCTGTCCCTTAGTTAAATAACTTCATGAAATACGGGTTTTTCTAGTCAATTGTTAAGGGTCGTCGTTGAGGGCTGTTGATGGCTCCAAATGTGTTTGCAGTGGGAAGACCATCACATTCTCTCTTGCGGCCTTCACCCTAATACTTAGAGCTCGAAGAAGTTACTGGTAGCTGTCATGCTGAGAGGGTGATGAGCTGGGTTCTAGTCTCCATTAGGTCATGGACCTCCCTGGGTCAGTCTTTCTGGAAAGGTCTCTCTCGCTAGTTCCACGGGGCTGGGTTTGGAAAGGGCCGCCCACGTGACCCACGTGTGCCTTTTCCAAAGAGATCTGGTTCCTGTTGGGGAAAGAACTGGAGCGGCAGATGAAATCGTCTTGCATTTGATGCCAGCGAGGCAATCTCTTCCATCCTTATTTTCTATATTTCCTGAAAAATAAGCCTGCCACCTCACCCACCCCCATGTGTCTGTCAGTTTTTCATGATGGAGAAAAAAAGAGCCTTTTTTTTCTTGTTTGAAAACTCCGGCTTCTGTAGCAAGAAGACAGCCTCAGCATTGGGCCTCTGGTTTTATTTCCTCAATGTCAAAAATGGAGAGACCTAAGAGTACACATTCTGAATCCAGATTGTGTGCGGAAAAGGCCCTGTATTTCCAGAAAAGAATTTTTTCTCGCTGCCATGGGGATGACCAGAAGATATGAGCACTGGGCCTCGGGGGCATTGCTTGAACATTTTTGGTTTACTGGCTGTCATCCCAGAGGCGTGAAAGTACATAAAGATGTACAGTACCTTTATTTCTGCTCAAGAGGCCCTGTTAAGAGAAAAATGCAACAGTTCAGAAGGGGCTGCAGTGAGGTATTGTGTGTGTGATATATTTTTATCCTCGGAGCAAAAGCTGGTAAAACATCTGTAATAAAAGGTGCCTCTGGTGGCCAAGGTGAGTGGGTGGAAGGTGAGAACTTGACGACAAAAGCCCTTTCTGAAGACACGTGGTTGGATGGACTTGCCATGATTGTTGATGCCCGCATGTTGCCACTGGGGAAAAGTCAGGGCCATCAATCAAATCAAACCTGGTAATGGCTTCCCCGTTTAGCTTCTGGCTGCAGCCAAAAAGGGAATATTTGGAAACTGCTTCTTCAACACACATAGCACATCAAGGGCCTCCTCCCAGGCATCCCAAGAGGATAGGATGAAAATCCAACATTACCTTGACAGATTAGAGTGCTAGGCCAAAGTTAACGGAATGGGTTTCAACAGAGGAAAATGCTGCATCTAAGGCGGTTACTTCACGTACCCCTCGCTGTGGTTTGTGGCTCCGCTGCGGCTCCATTCGACGGAACGTCGCCTCACGTCCCCCTGGGGTCGGTGCGTGGTCACCCTGACCACGGCCTCTGAAGTGCGCTCCAAGCGGGCTGACAGATTCCCTTCCTGGACCTCGGGAATCTGCTCAATCTGCTTCCCGATTTGAATCCATGGAATGTGTGGTTCCGTTTCATTCGAATCTTAAACACATTTTCAGCGTTTTCCTGCTTGTTTTTCTGCTTGCCGGGAAACTGGAAACCGAAATATCAACGTGTCGATATTTCACCGTTTCTGATCGGGTTCCTGTGCATCCTCAGCTGATTTTCACTGTTGTAGCCACAGAGAGTGGAACGACCCCAATTCTCCCTTGTTCTTGTCCGGCAGATGGCACTCGACCAGGTAGTGAAAAGGACCCCGAGAGATGTACTCGTTTCGGGCAACCCTGTGGTGGCGATGTTGTGCATTTTCAGTTTTCGGTCTTACAAGGGTCTCTGTTGCCTTCCTCCTATGACGAAGCATCCGTTTTTGCCCCTTCCTCTCACTGCAGCACTCCACTCCAGGTTTTCAGTTCGGCCATCTGAGCAAATAAGTCATATGCTGTCGCCTGACCCTAAGTCCTTCATTGTCATGGTAGGGTGGGAATTTGGCTTGCAAATGTAACTTTGGAAGAGGTTAATCCCACCACGAAAGCTATTCTGAGGGAACAGAGCAGTGTGTGAAAATTGAGTTTTGCTCTCCTGTGCACGTAAGCACAGGAGCTGTTGTAATTTGCAGCAGTTCCCAAAAACGGCTGCACTGGCATCACTGCGCGCTCCATTATTTCCTGATTGGAAACCATATTAATATCTTCCTACTTTTGTACTTCATGCTTGAAAACCGAGGCGCACTTATGTCTCAAGGGCTCTCATTCACCCTCGAGCGTTCGTGTGCTGATAGCAAACCCAATGCCATGCTTAGCGGCCCATAGCTCATGGGCGCATAAATATGTTGACTTAAAACTCAGTGGAAAATCTGATTTTTCCGCTCAGCACATGATACACTACCTAGCCACACGCATCCCCCCATGCAAAATGGTCATTCAGTGCCTCTATTAAAATCAGTGCCTTGCAGTCACTTTCCCTTATCAGTCATCTGTGAAAGTCCTCTGAGCGCGTACAGAGTGCAGCGCCTTACGCAGACCAGTCAGGCGGCTTCAACGCTGCCTTCTTTTGCGGAGAACAGTGTCTGCGTCATTCCTTATGGTGTCCAGGGTACTCCAACCAATTTTTTCTGCTAATAATAATTGGACTGTGCACATAAATTTAGCAACTTCAGCAATGCGGTGGTAGAAGGAAGAGAAGGCTAAACACCGTAACAATTAACCATTATGGTCTGAAAAGAAAAGGGAACAATACTGGCCAAACCTGGTCTTAAAAATCATTTATAAGATGAGGAATGTCTCCTTCCTGTGCAACCTATGAGAATAGGGTGTACATCAAGTTATGTTCATTCTCCCGATGCACTGAACTTGCGATTTTAAGCTTCCTGAGTAGACTTGTGCTATTTCCAATTACGTAAGGCTTCCTTAATGGGACGGCATTCTGTGGGTCTGTACTGCGAAAGCTTTTAAGAAGCATGTTCATTCTCGCGTTTGATATTACTGCAGTTGATATCAAATGAAACAGGGAGGGAGTAAATTGTTAACTGGGATTATAGATTCCCCCACTAAAAGATGTGGGCAGTCCAGCCAGCAACCCATTAATACAGGCAGTGGGCGGAAGGAGGTTTTGAAAAACGCACGTGTGAAACTGATGACAGCCAAAGGCCGATGTTTCGATTTTCAGGCCGAGGTTATCAGCGCAGTTCTGTTACCTACTGAAACGCAAACATAATTCAGAATAATAAATCATTGGTAAATTGCAATGCAACTCCAGTTGCTTCTGCACCCTTTTTTAACCCTACTGCTCAACCTCTGTGCATTCAGAAAACCATTCATTTAAGCTGCTGAACTAATGTCCCTCTGTTTTGCAAATGAACTTCTGACCTCTGCAAAGAGGAGAGAAGAGAAACTACCTCCCAAGATCTTATCAGGCTGACCATTCCTGCCTTCCCTTGAGTGTGGGGGAGAAGAAATTTACACCTTGCTGCAAATATCTGTTTGCCCCCGGTCTGATCTTATGGGCTTCAGGTTCATATAAGCAAAATCTCAACTTTTTCTTGCTGTACCGGGGAAAACACCCTGTTTCTATTTGCGATATGTTGAGGGCTGAGTTCTTATTCAGCAGCTTGTTATCGTAAGATATGAATACTTGCCTCCCCACACCTAGAGATTGAATAGGTCTTTGTTTACCCGAAGACCTTCAGATTCCTTTTGAGCTTCTGATTTGTAACATTTAAAGGGAATAATTGAAACGAACAGCAGTACTCTGGACTCTCAAAGACAACATAGCCAACATGTCTGCACACCTGCGACCTCACTAATTATCTGAGCTCTGTGATTGTACAGCCAATTGACCTTTCCTTCCTGGGGATCTCCTAGGGAAAATTTTCACACTTTGGGGCTGCAGGTCCACTGGTTTGGAGCCTGGTTTTTCTTCTGTTGCAGAAAAAGAAAAATCAGTTCATTTACTTTAACAAATGGTGCAGCGACTAGGACAGTACTGGTCCGCTCATGAGATCAGGTCCTTTTTGCAGTCACTTATTGAGAATAATTTTGGACCAGTGCTGTTCGTGGCCGGTGCCTGACGGAACGAGCATGCTTTCGTACAAGCTGCTGAAGACCTGCAGTTTCTGGGGTATCAGAGATCCAGCAGGCAGTGCAGATCTAAATTTAAAATCCTCAGGCAGCAATTTAACGTGGCCATTATGAACTTTGGTGAGGATCCTCTGAGGGAGCACCAATCCCCGTTTTGGTTCGAAATGTGCCAATTGTGGCGCCAGGCAGCTCAACCCCACTCCGTTCATGCTTTTCCTGTAGGTAACTCATTCTTAACCCTAAAAATAATTGTATACCATGTTGTTATAGGAACCATTAAGATTCTCTCAGGCACCCCTGAGGCCAGGTTTGCAAATCACCAGCACAAGTCAACCTGAACTTACTGTTTGTAACATAACTTGTGGTACTTTTGCCTGAAGTTATTACCTAGAACCCTCATTTAAGTGGTGCTTGTTTATTGGTATTTTCTTTCAAAAACTATTAACTTTATCATACATGAATTTAGGAGTAACTTCTAAGAAATCTCATTACTGTTACTGTAAGGCATGGGTAAAAATGTGCTTCACAAATTGTGAAACAGATCTACAGGCAATTACCAAAGTTTGATTTATTTATCATAAAAGTATTTATTGTTAAAAAACTTTTCAGAACATTTAAGAAGATTATTTCTTTCTTCGACGTTCCTTTTTGAGAACGTGTGCCCAAACAGAATTGATGATAGATCTTACTCTTGAGTTTTATATTGCACAAATTCAGCAGAAATCCAGTCTGATTATGTCCACTGAATATTGCTGTGGGGGAGTTGTGCTGATCATGTGTACATCTAAATTAGCCGCTCGTAGTTGTTGGCACTTAAAACTGTTTACTGCTAGTTATTAAAACTTGTGTCTTTACTAAATTAGAACTTCAGGACAACTCTTCAATCACCCAGTTCTCCTAATTCAATTTCAGTATATGAAGTTAAAGAGCATGCAGTGCCAAATTTAGAGGACTGGATTTTTAGAGTTTACCATGAACATTCCAGGGAGCCCCCTCTGGACTGGTTATCGATGAGGTCACACCCGATATGAACCTTGATAATGGTTTTCCTGTGCAACTCTTATCTAAGGATCTGCATGAAACTTACCCAATCCTAGTCAGATCTTTAAAATGTGTGCTGTACATTTTTTAATTGTGAGCAGTACACCCCTGCATGAAGCACTCACTGGAAAGCCTTGTTTTAAGTGGGACTACAATAAGAGTGTAAGTAATTATTTCTTCTCCACTTCTCATAGCTGCAGGCCCAGCACAGGATATTGGGCTGAGACACTTGGCTGCAGTGCGGATAGTGCCTGGGGCCCATGCAAATGTTGTGGTGGCTGAAGAGCAGCAGGAGGAAGCAGAAGGAGAAGGAGAGCAAGAGGAGGAGAGAGAGCAGCCCGGTAAGTAGGATGCTGGAGTTGGTGGGATTGTAAAGGTAATGGGCTTGCTGTGAAGGCCTGGACTCCAGCAGTGTGGAAATGCACGTCCACCCATTGTCACGCCATATGTAAATGCACTGTAAATCCTGCAGAGTACACTTCCAGCACAGGAAATGAGGGAGCTTTCCTGTTCTGTGTGTTCAAGTAAGAAAAGCATTGTGTTTCTGCATGCAGTTTACATTTCTAAACCTTCGTGGATTAACACCAAGTTTCTACTGTTCTAGGAATTGTCCCTGGAATGGATGCAATGATGTGGGTGGTTTGGATGCAGGATCTTTAGAATATAATTGGTATTATTCAGGACCTTGCAGAGAGAGGTAGGCTGTTCCTGAACTCAGCACTTTATAACCCTCAACTTCTCACAGTTCCTTACCTACATATTGTGACCCGGAACTGTAGCCTCAAGGGACTGAAGTTTACAGTGAAAGGCGCACCCTGCAGTCTACTCATTATAAATGCACAGCAACATGAGTGTACAGTAAAGTTCTGTCCACCAAGAATTACAGCCAGTAATAATTTGTACGTTAACCCTGTTATGCGCACTGCTCAGTATTAAACCAGTAAATGAGTAGTTACCCTTATTCTTCCTTTTCTCTTTGTATGAGATAACATGCATAGCTACTGTTCTGCTTTCTCTACCTCTCCTGCAGTTGCCGCAATAGAGCAGCAGTTACAGGACATTGTGGAGCAACTAAACAGCCCCCCCCCCCACTTCCGCCGCCGCCGCTGAGTGATGCAGAAGCCTAACAGGCTACCTTTCCCATTATGGCTGTTTTTCAATATAGTTTGCAAGTTCGGTTTGAAAAAATGTTATTATCATATTCCTGTTGCTCAACATTGTTTTGTCGAGTGAAAGTAACCCTACTGCACTGGTTGTAATAATAAAACACACTTATTTATAGCACTCAATATTTTACAATAATAAACATATTTTTCAAAAACAGCACAAACATGTATTCTGGATAAGAACAGAACATTCCATAACAGATTTCTCTGAAGGTTTGGGTCACGTACTTGAGTTTTTCTGGAGAAGTCTCGGAAAAGAAAAGAGAAGCACTATGGAGAGTATAGTTTTTTCTTTCTCAAACGCTTCACAGGTGTCTTAGCCATGGCGATAGATGGGCCCTCATTATCTGGTTTCACAATGATATAAGGCGACGGAGTTACATCAACTGAGGTGGAACCTGTGGCACTGACAGGTGGTGAGGGGAACTCTGAGTGAAAATTTCTGCCATGGGGAACTACTTCGTTTTGTGGTGACTTGGCAGTGGGGGTACTGTGCTTAACCTCAGTGCTCCCTCCGCCCATGGACTGAGAGCAGTTCACCTCCAACTCACTATCTGTGTCACTGTCAGTGACCTGGTTATGGACTGAATCAGAATCTGAGTCACTCACACTGACAAAACATAGTGTTTTTGGGACAACATTCTTACATTTACTTTCCCTTGACCTTTTTGATTCCTGGGAATCCCCCTTCCCTTGTCCTCCATTTGAGGGACATGTCTTGGAGCACCTCCCTGAGCATTCACAAGAAGTGCCAGTAATGAAATCTGTGAGTTTCTCAAGTGATCTGGAAGCAACCCTAAGGTTTGAAATCACCTTGTTGTGGAAACATTGCTGTGCCTCATCTCTTGCATTTCTTATCAAGTTGTTAGTTTCCGTGTTCCTCTGCACCCAGTTAACAAACCCTGACAAGGTGTTATCCAGGCGAGCTGCCGCAGTAGCTCTCTGTTTTCTCTTATGGAGCATCGCGAGTCTTCTGGCGGGGTCCAAAGTGGCCTCAAAGTTCATGGTTTCAGATGGATCTATTGAAATAGGAAAGATTAAGTACCAAGATTAAATTACTAGGTAGTTGGGATACACATGTTTGATTGTTACACAAACAACCTTCACAGATATGTTGCTTATAATAGCAGGTCTAAGTTCACTCATTGGACCAGTAAAGGATTTGGTAAATCTAAAAACCACATATGTAACCCTTTTCTTTTTTATTCTGATACCCATTCTTTGCTCAGATAGCCTTGCAAACTTCTTCAAGAAACCATGTCCGGAGAAGGGGGACCAAGGTGACAGTTGCGCAATGGTGTACATTACCTGATCCTCCCTCTTGGTCCCCCCACTTTGCTTGAATGGGGATTCATAGTCTGGTATCAAGGGACATGGTTTGTCTCTCACTCCACTATACTAAGGTGGGTGTCCTATTCAATGGCATCCATATTTTAATGTATCATTGACTTCTACTCATGAATTTGCCCTTTGGGTTTTTTTTTTTTTTTGAAATCTGTGTACTGTCATGCAATTTTTGCATACATGTCTACAATATTATTAGTCTCCCTCTGCCACCTGTGGCCCCATTTCCCTTTCGGTAGCTAGCCCAGGACAAAGAAGGGACAGAAGCAGTTTAAACGAAAACAACATTTTTGTGGCAGCAGGAGCATTTTCCTCAGTTATGTTGCAACCTTTTGAACAAGTGCCACAGGGCATAACTTTATCATCCCTTTTTGAGTCATGCCCAAACGTTCTGTGCCTCTTCTTTAACTTAAAAGAGGGCAATTTGAGACAAATTATGCACGTGTTGAACAGTGCAGCAGGGTTTTCTGTCATGTTCCTCAGGTGATAGAAATGTTATCTGTGGGTTCCGCAGCGTAAGAGATCCTCTGTTTGTTCCATACATCGTGGTGATATATGCTGAGAGATGTACTGAAGAAGACATTTAATTGCTTAACGTACCGCATCTCCTTGAGTTGTCAGAATTTTGAACCACAGAGCTCATTGCAGTTGAACATCTGGAGGTAGATGGCTCACATACTTCTGTGGACTGTGTATCTGTAGAAGAAGCATGGGAAATATTCAGAAAACTCACCTTCAGCTGCCTCAGCTACTTTTACGAAGGAAAATGTGAACGGAATTTAAGTGGTACATACCACGTTGACTGTTCATGCATTTCTCTAATGGAATAACACAGCCCTTCAACCGAGAGGGTGAGGGAGTATGGAGGCTTTAACCTTGCCTATTTCCAAATTTACTGCTTGTCTCCTCAAGGAGTTACTGAGAGGATTAATTCATGCTATCACTAGTACGCTGCTGAGCAGCATTTTGTAAACTATTACGCACTTACCTGCGCCCGAGACATCAGATCCCCCAGAAAGTAGGAATTCTTGCGACTCAAAGAGATCAAGTGTCACCAGCACATCGCCTGCTCCTTCCATTGCCTCAGCGCCTGCAAAATGAAATCTGATTTAGCGACTAAACACCCAAACAGAGTACTTGGCCAGCAGTTATAAAGTCCAGCGCTGTTCGGTTAGAAAAAGGAATTATGCATACAGGAAACCTTATGTCCCCTTTGATTCCCGGCGGAAATTACACTTCCTGGACAAAATGGGTGATTGGTTTGCATGGTGGCTGGGCTGCCTGGATTCTTGCAAAGCACTATGGGTGTAGACCACAGTTTGTTGGTGGGAAAAACCTTTCACTGACAACGCTGAACGGCGGAACAGGAAAATAGGAGTAGCGGTTAATGGGTTTTTCTTTTATGGGGTAGGCTGGTTTTTAGTGAACCTAATAGTACAGGAAGAGCGGCAATCTGCTCTCAATAGAAAGTGCCCCATTCTGAGGCAGTTTATATAGGAGGACAGGCTGCCGGCGTTGGTACAGGGTTGGATTTCCTGCAACTGCTTTTAAATCCGTTCTATAATATTTATTGGGCTATTCCCGTAAAGGTTAGTCATGGATAATAGTGGGAGTGACCAGTATCCCAGTATTTGAAGTCTGTAAATTTTATAAGGAATGATTGCCTTCCATAATCATATGGAAAGGAGATAAACAGAGGGATCTTTCTTTGGGAGACAACACATAAAGTTGTGATAATCTGTTAGACCAGGCAGGCTGACATTACCTTAGCAGACATATCGTGGTGGAAATGTATCTAAAGCAGGGACACGGGGTGTGGATTCCGAGTTTATATTACAGAGCACAGGGAATTTATAGCAGAGATGCCCGCATATAGAAATGGTTTAGGTCTCGCTCATCATTGTGGGGTTATGGAAGCAAGGAGCCCAGGTATAGAGATACGTAACAAACAGATGAAATTTTTTTTACCTGTATCTCCCGCTGACTCGCTTTCAGTTGTTCAAAGGGGATGAATAGATGTGTCTGTCTGGAATATCTCATCAAACCAAATAAATTTTGATCTTCCTGAGCCAGATGTGTTGTTGTGAAGAACCGCCTGCTTATAAAGTATCGTGAAACCATTCCGAACGGCCGGGGTAGCACCAACATAATTTTTGCCTAGGTGATGTGAGCCTCCACTCAGCAACAGTCCAAAACACAGTTTGGACAAGTGTGTTTGTAGAGTCTAGGAACTCACTGCTGTTGCCATCCGTATCTTCCTCCCCACTGCATTGCTGCAGAACCGAAATGCAGTTCAGAATGATGTTAACATTTTCAAAAACAGAGGCCAAAAGAGACTGTTTGCGTAGCAGCGATTTCCTACAGCATCAGTTCCGTGAGGGAGGCATGGCGCCCACAGTAGTCAGTGCTGGAAATGATTCTCACCCTGGGCTACAGTCCAGATTATACTTTCTGGTTAGTTTGGAGGACCAAGGAGGCGGACGTCGATCGGTGGCACCTGAAGCCACCTAGTGTCAGGAGCAGGAAGTGGCATTACTGGGAGCAGTGTCTATGGAGTTTGCCATGGAATGTTTGGGAAAAAATGGCACAGATAAGAAATTAATGCAGAACACACAAATGACGGCAGACTGTCGATTAATCGAAAGACCGAAAAACGAAAGACATTAGCCACTTAATGAATCAGCGGCAAGCAAATGAAACTTTCATTTGGAACTGCATCAAAGACATGAGGTTTGAATGGCTTCAGCGTCACCCAACATGCACGTGAGTACACAAGAAAGAGGGGTGGCCCCGGTTTCAGATCATGTGACCGAATCCGAACTCAGATCGGAGCCAAACTCACCACAGCACAAGGAGGTACATGAAGTAACCGCCTAAGTAAAAACAAATGAATTGCACAGATATACGATAGGAGACACCTGGCTGGAGAATAGTACACTTTAATATTTATTTTAAATATTAAATAGTGTCACTTTAATATTTATTTTTATTTTATTTTTGTTTTATTGTGTTACTATTTAGGGTTTTATTGTAATAAATTGTTTGAATGTATTAATTGTTGTAAACCGCCCAGAGTGACCTTGCTGCCAGATGGGCGGTATAAAAATCCAATAAATAAATAAATAAATTTATACTACCAGGTGCCACTGTAAAGCATTAGATATATTAAGAGATCCATCACATCCTGGTCATCGCCTCTTCGAGTTGCTGCCATCGGGACGGAGATATAGAGTACTGAGGGCAAGAACAAACTGTCTCAAAAATAGCTTCGTTTTTAGAGCAATATTGGCCTTAAACAGAAATCCTGGACTTTGAAGTCAGCTTATTTTATATGTCATATTTTAGTCATTTTATATGTCATATTATGTGTTGTACCTGTTTTTAAATCTATGTGAAATGTTTTAAATGAGTTTTTATATAGCAACCACAAAATTTCGTTGTTCCTGCAAGGGGGCAATGACAATAAAGATTCCTATTCCTATTCCTATTCCTATTCCTATTCCTAAATAAATACTACGCGTGAAAGGAATCTGGGAGTCTGGGTGAACCACAAGTTGAACATGAGTCAGCAGTGTGACGCAGTGGCCAAGGAAGCCAATGCGATCCTTGGTTGCATCAACAGAGGCATAGTGTCTAGATCAAAGCAGGTGATAGTACTACTCTATTCTGCTCTGGTCAGACCCCACCTGGAGAACTGTGTACAGTGCACCTTAATTTAAAAAGGATGTTGACAACCTTGAATGGGTCCAGAGGAGGGTGACCAAGACGATTGAGGGTCTGGAAGAAATGTCTTACGAGGAGCAGCTTAGGGAGCTGGTAGAGATGGGCACGAATTGAAAAAATGACGTTTTGGTTTTTCATTTTTCGTTGTGGGTCCCGTTTCGGTTCGTTTTCGTTTTTCATGAATTTTTTGAAAAAAAAAATCATTTTCCAGAGGGAAAATACTAACAAAATGATGCTGGCAGAGACACAGTATAGACTAGGTATGCAGGGAAGCTGCAAAGGCAGCGGCAGGCATAGCCCAGGGCGTAAGGCAGCGACAGAGTGACTGCACTGCGGGGGCAGAGGAGGGTACTCACCGAGAGGTACGCACGCACACAGGGAGGCTGCAAGAGAAATCTCTTCTTTCTCTCCCGTAAGAGCCAGGCTGCAGCCAGCAGGAACACAGAGACACACACCTGCCTGGTTGGCCTAAAGTAACGAGTCGCAGAGACAGCAATCCCACCCTAACTCCTACTGCAGACTGCAAGGAGGACGGGGGCTGCCAAAGCTTTTTATGCCCTCTGTGGCTGCCACACCCACCCAGTCTGCAACCTGGGCATGCTATTGATTGAAATTGTCTATGAATTTACATGATCCCATCACATGGCTTGCATCAATTTTGTGGCTGGAATCCATTTTGTGTCATCCTTAAAGGGAAAAGAAAAAATACATCGCGATCGGAGAAAGACAAAAACAAACATTTTAAGGAGCCCAACCCCCTGGTAGGTAATAATTTCAAATAATTATCGCTGTGTTTTTACGGATGTCCAGGGTGTTTTAATACCCAAAAAATCAATGTTAGGCATCTTGGAGCCATTTTGGGTCGATGTCCCCTAACTCCCATTAAAGGAAAAAAATACAGCGATCTGAGAAAAGACATAAATGCACATTTTAAGGACCCTAACCCCCCCCCCCGGTAGGTATTATTAGGCAGAATAAATAATTATTGCTGGATTTTTACAGATATTCAGGACATTTTTTAACATTTAAAACCAGCTCATTTCATTGTGTGTCACCATTAACGAAAACGAAAGATAACGAACCTAATTTTCTTGGTTCTGTTCGGTTTGTTCCAATTTCATTTTTTATGTAACAAAATGAATAATGAATAATGGAACAATTTTTTTCCCCATTTCGTGCCTATCTCTAGGAGCTGGGAATGTCTAGCCTTACAAAAAGAAGGCTGGGGGGGTATGATAGCTATGTTTAAATATTTGAAAGATGTTATATTGACGAGGGAACAGGCTTGTTTTCCATGGCTTCAGAGACTAGGACGTGGGGCAATGGTTTCAAACTACAGGAAAAGAGATTCCATTTGAACATTAGGAAGAACTTCATGACGGTTAGAGCTGTTTGGCAGTGGAATATGCTGCCATGGAGGGTGGCAGAGTCTCCTTCTTTGGAGGTTTTAAAGCAAAGGCTGGATGGCCATCTGTCAGAAATACTGTGATGGAGGTTCCTGCATGGCAGGGGGTTGGACTGGATGGCCTTTGAGGTCTCTTCCAAATCTATGACTCTATTAGTCTCTCTTTTTTATCTTCAGATTATTTGTTATTTGTACATTGTGCAAGATACATCTAACAACATTTCCCTTTGATAAGCAACAAAGGGAGAGGGAGAGAGAGAGAGAGAGAGAGAGCATAAAATGGTTGGCTGATTTTTAAGAAAGCTGAAAGCATCCCATCCTAGGCTTCAGAACTTCACAAGGAATGTGACTATTATTTTTATTTTTGGCAATTTGCACGGTTTGGGCAAATATGCAAATTGGGCCACTGTGTGCATAATTTTGTGCAAAAAATCACCTCCTTGCCAGCGTGAGGTTCTATTCAGATCTATTGAGCATGTGAGAAAATTCCTCTCCATCCTTACTGGCAAGGCCTGAAGTGATTCACTTCACTAAAATACATTTGTGATGATTCTAAATTTTGGCATTTGTATTGTAGTTTATCTGTTTTGTTGTGCATTTATGTGGTTTTGTATGTATTTGGTCTAAAATGGCTAATCAATAAACTAAACTTGAAACTTGACACCTGACTGGCAAGGCAGAGAACAAAGCACTCCCTTATCTTGACATGCAAGGCTGAGCCAAGTGAAGATTTACATTTACAATGTTTCCAGTCACCATGTATGGGTGTGAAAGCGGGACAGTGAAGAAAGCTGAGGGGAAAAGAATGGATTGGTTTGGAACGTGGTGCTGGAGGAGAGCTTCCCAGACCACCTGGGCAGCCAGGAACACAAACCAGTGGGTCCAAGATCCCATCAAGCCTGAACTGTCTCTCTCTGGTGGCTCAAATGATGAAACTGAGGCTGTCCTACTCTGGACACACCAAGAGAAGGCAGGACAATAGTTTTGGGAAAGAGGGAAGATGGAAGGAAGAGAGGAAAACCCCAAATGTGAGATGGGCAAACTCCATAAAAGAAGCCACAGCCTTGAGTTTACCAGAGCTGTTGTAGGGTGGCTAAGTGGAATATGTTTTGTGATGTTGTCCCTTCAAGAAAACGGGACAAGGAAATACTCCCCACCAAAAACAGGACAATGGTCCCATGGCTGCTAATCCCAAATGGCTCGTTAGCACCTCTGAATTGGATCCTTCTTTGCTGTCTGTCCAGCCAGCCCCATTTTATTGACTAACGTGGCAGTATGGGAATCATTTTTCCCAAGACCGAACGTTCCGCCGGTCTGGCTGCTTCTCTGGAGGGGCCCCACCTGAGGAGGTTTCAGTTATCTCTGCAAGACAACGTGTGTTGGGGAGAGGACAGAAGCCGAAGCCCGCCGTGAAAAGCATCCTTGATGTGCTGGGAGCGGCTGCTTGGCAAGCGCAGGTGATCAAAGCTGCCGATAGAGCCAGCACCTCTGTCAGGGCTGACAGGCACATCATTACAGCTGCAACCCACCCCACCCCATCCCCCGCCGTCCTCCATCTGACTACTTGATCAAAATCCTGGCTGAAACTTATCTGACCAGACATGTGTGCAACTGAAGAGTCTCAGGAGTCGCTCGTCTCGCTGCCTTGTGAATTATTTGCACATAGGAATGACAAATGAGAGGCGGCAGGAGAGCCCGGGGTGGGTGTCGGAGAAAGAGGCGGTGGTGGTTGGGTGGGAGGCACAGAGGGTGGCTGAGATGCGCAAACAGCAGAGTGGCACAGATGGCTCGGGACATCTGACAAAGCTTTGCTTGAGTCAATGATCAGAAGAGAGCGGGAAGTTGACTTGTGAGGCTGGTGGTCCCTGTGGGCATCTCTGCTCATCTGGCCGGCCGGCTGGCCGGCTGGCTGGCTGGCTGGCTGGCTGGGGTTCCCAGCAGCAGGAGCCAGGCTCATTCCCTTTACGCCCTCTTCCTCAGTGCAGCCTGTTCCACTGTCAAACTGCCACTACTCCCTGGAGTCAAGTATCTTCCTAATGTTTAGTCAACATCTCTTTCCCTGTGATTTCAATCAGTTGGTCCAGGCCCTCTGGGGCAGCTGAAATCAACCTTGCTGCACCTTCTGTATGACAGTCCTTTGGATAGTTGAAGGTAGCTCCTATTTCAGTTATCTAAATATACGCAACTCACTCAGCCATCCTTCATTCTCTTGGTTTCCAAACTCTTTAAGGTCTTGGCCACCCATCTTAGGAGTTACAGGAGCATGTTAGATTTCCAGAATATAATTTCTATTGTGAACTGGATAGATGGAGATGATGTTGAGATGATGGTGTGTCCTAAGAGGTGTGACTGGGACAAGTTAAGATTGAAGGGAATTTGAATTTTGTAAGCCTCCCCCACCAGCATGTAAAATGCTCCCTGAAATTGTGCACACATCACAGGAGAAGAGTTTCTCTGCCACTGCTCCCAGACTGTGGCACTCCCTCCCACTGGAGGCCAGCCTGGCCTCTTCTTTGTTACCCTTCCTCAAGCAGGCAAAGACCTTTCACTTCAGGCAAGCTTTCCCTGAATGACTGGCAGTTTGAGCAGGATTTTGCTGCTTTGAATGTGTGTTGCCATTGTTTTTGTTTCGTAGTAATGGTTTTCATTTGATTGTTTTAGTATTTGTATACTCACTTTGTTTGCTTTACATACTGTCTTTTAATCATGTGAGCCTCCTTGGGTCTTGCTTAAGGAGAAAGGCAAGGTAGGAATATTTTAAATAGCTTAGTAAAATAATAAGGCAAAGAATTAGCAAACAATTGCTTTGCTTTAGAGTTGATTTCCCACTTCTGTGTGATTATTTTGATAACATGGTTCCTGACTTAACACCCTTGAAGTACAGAATTCATTCCCTGCCACTACCTCTCTATGAAGGTAACTACATTCTAGCCTCATCCTGCTGTGAACATAGACACAGGTCCAAGCTCTGGGTAGTGTATGTGTGTGTGTGTACCTGTATGACTGTGTTAACCATCTGTTGCAACAGACTGCCATACCCTGCAGCTAGTTCACCTCCTGACCAGTCCCTATCCATCCTTATCCATCCCTCAGAACTAAGAATGCCCTGATCTTGGAGTGGCTGCTCAGTTTCCAGTTTCAGATCTGCCTACTGTGTTTTCCTAATGGCCTCCATGGATCTTGATTTCAAGCATGTGTCTGCCTCTGACATCCCATCCTTGTTTCCCAGCCTGCAACTTGACCCCTCTGTTTGTTCTGGACCACAGGAGCCCAGTCTTTCTTTGTAAGGATTCCCCCACCCCCCACCAGCAAAATGGCTCTCCACTAGGAAATCCAGAGTCCTCATTTCTTGAGACATCCTATGAGGAAGTTCTCAGCAGAAGAGGATTTGCCATTGGCCAAGTAATCAACACTAATGATCACCCGAGCAAGCTGCAGCATGAAATCCCACCTGAGGAAGCAGGCCAGACAAAACCAGGCCAAGGAGGCACATCAGGCAAGTCTGTTGTCTTTTGGGTGCTCATTCAGCAAAAGAACTTAAATTCGGATCAAGGTTCCTAAATGTGCCTGTTTGCATAACCCCTGGCCATCCAGGCTGGAATATTCTGGAAGTCTAACCTGAAAGCAACGTCTCTGAATTCCATTCCATTCGGCCTCTCCACCCCTTCTTGCAGTGGACCCTCTTGCCAAGAACGCCACTCGTCACCACAAGGCCAGGGTTGCCCTTTTCTCCTCCTTCTTTTGGGCTGTTCTTTCCTGCTTCTCTTTCCTCCCAGATTGTGCACAATCTGTGCCTGAGGAATTATTCCAGTGATAGTGGCTTCCATTGCTTTTTTGAGACTTGGGGAAAGGCATTCCACAACCCAGAATGTTGTTTTGTCTCACGGGTCACAAGAGAGGCCAATTTCCATTCTTGAGGCAAAAAATCCCATGGTAGGTGAGTGCCCAGTTTTCTAGGTCCTCATCTGAATGACTCATTCAGTCTTTGCTCTCTCTCTCTCTCTCTCTCTCTCTCTCTCTCTCTCTCTCTCTGTGTGTGTGTGTGTGTGTGTGTGAGAGAGAGAGAGAGAGAGAGAATGTGTTTAATGGCCACATGGCCTGCGGGGGTTGTGATAGTTCTTCCTTCTCATTCCTCCATCCATCCTTGAGAATCAAATTCATTCTCTTTTTATGAAGAATTAACATGTTGGAGCTGATTTATGAAGAGTGGCAGGCAGTGATGGCAGAACAGGGCTCTAATATGTCCCTGATAAAGTCCTGTAGTTATTCCTAAAAGAGTGTATGGTAATGCCTTATATTAAAATTCATCCTTTATATCGACATAACGAAATGTCTCCCTGCCATCTCTCAGAAATGCCCTTCAAAAAGTGGGGGAAGAGTCTCTTTGCCTTATCGGAAGGGAGGATCGGAGCCGTATAGGTGGCCGTTTCAGACAAACAAGGGATGGCACCGGCAGGTGTTGGCAGGTCCTGCATATGCCTTGTGTTCGAGTGGAGAGATCTGACTGACAGCTAGGACCTGTCATGTCACATTACGTCTTCAGTCAAATATGACGAATGTTCATTCGCACAGATAAAGCAATGATTTCTCCTTTTGAAAGAGACAGAGAGGGAAAGGAGAGGGTGATTTCCCAATCCAACTTTTATTAATAGCAGCCACAATCTACTAAGAAAACAAAGGCTCTGGTTGTGTGTCTTTCAAAAAGACTTTTCAATTTACAGGTGTTGAATTGAATCACTGTCTTTGGCAGTGGGGATTGGATCTGAGAAGGCGTTTTTCATCTCATTTCCATCCAAGAGGAAGGTGTCACCCGAAAGGCAAAATTCAGAACATGATTCATGGCTACATTTTCACTTCCTCTCCCACCTGTGCAGAGAGAGCAAATTTCTGGAGCCCTGAAGTGAGACTCTGGCTGGACAGAAGATGTAGAAACAAGGACGCATTGCTGGGGGCCATTGGAAGGACACCAGTGACCATGGTGGAAGGAAGATCGGAGTTCTGTGACCAAGCCATGATGCCTAGTGGGAATACCAGCTCCGGAGCCAATTCCCTCTGTTTTTTTTTCTGAAACTGATTGGGGGTTTCCAAGGTGATGGATGAATTTCAGACACAAGGTTCATGCCTCAACATGGCACCTCCAAGACCGAGATATTTCATCAGCCATGTTTCTTCTGGGCTGAAGCCTGGCTCTTCTGATGCATTACCCACTTCCTCTTGTGACACTGGGAGGTAGTAGGCTTTTCCCAGGGAAAGACTATTGGAAACCTTCTCTTGCTACAGCAATTGAGTCCTGCAGTTCATTGCACACAGAGGCTCCTCTCCTAATTGGCCAGAAGCTCGGCACTAAACAGATTGAAACAACCTCTTCCTTCTCCCTCTGCCTGGCGCTTTCTTTCAGTTGCCTTCGCTGCAGTGAAAACTCCTCTGCTCCAGCTGCTGCCGCCACCACCAAAGAAGAAACTCTTGTACTTTTGTAGTCAGGAAGACTCTAGGGAGTCTCCATCCATCTGTACAATGCAAACTTAACAAACCTAACACCGACGACATTGCAAGCTGACCTTGGGGACTTCTTTCCTTTCTTCTCCTATTTTCTCTCAATGCCATTTCATTTTCCTTCCTTCTTTTTTCTTTTTTCTTTTTCTTTTTCTTTCTTTTTCTGATGGCATTGTTCCTGACTAAAGTCTTCATAGAGTAAGGAGTGAAGTTCTTGGAATGACCTAGTTTCTCTCTCTCTCTCTCTCTCTCTCTCTCTGTGATTTTTGCACAAACAAATATCACTTTGATGCAGGGACAGGCAGAAGCTCCAGCACTAGATGGATTATTTGTATATGGAATCAACTTGCCCCTCCTTTGGGACTTTCTGCACAAGCACTCCTTTTGTTTCATTCATTTGCTTATTTGTTTGTTTGTTAGATAATGGCACTTCCAGGCTTCTGTTCTGGGCCTGGTTCTATTCAATATCTTTATTAATGACTTGGAGGAAGGAATAGAGTAGGCTGATCAAATTTGCAGATGATACCAAATTGGGTGGGGTTGATAATTCCCGAGAGGATAAGATGAAAATCCAAAAGGACCTCAACAGATTAGAGTCCTGGGCCAAAGTTAATGGAATGGGGTTCAACAGAGGGATATGTAGGGCGGTGCATCTGGTTAAAAAGAATGAATTGCACAGATATAGGATGCGAGACACCTGGCTGGAAAATAGTACCTGTGAAAGGGATCTGGGAGTCGTGGGGGGCATAAATTGAACATGAGTCAGCAGTGTGATGTGGTGGCCAAGAAAGCCAACACGATTCTTGGTTGCATCAGCAGAGGCATAGCAGAGGCTGGATGGCCATATGTCAGGGTACTTTGCCGGCGGTTCCTGCATAAATCATAGAATCATAGAATCATAGAGTTGGAAGAGACCTCAAGGGTCATCCAGTCCAACCCCCTGCCATGCAGGAACCCCCATTACAGGATTCCCGATAGATGGCCATCCAGCCTCTGCTTAAAAATTTCCAAAGAAGGAGACTCCATCACCCTCCTTTGTTGCAGCATATTCCACTGCCGGACAGCTCTAACAGCTCTGACATGGTCCCTGAGGTCTCTTCCAACTCCATGATTCTGTGATTCTATGATCTAATCTCAGATCTGCCCATCACAAACTAGATTTCTTTGCTAATAACTCTGACCCCTTTTGGTTTCTTGCTTATTCTTAAGGAAAATTTCATTTCCTTCTGAAGAAGAGGTGGGGGAGCTTTCATGCGGCAGTAAGGAAAAATTAAACACCCACCACCTTCTCCCTAATAATATAAAGCACAAACAACAATAGGAAACAAACCTGCTAATTAAACTCTCTTGGAATGCATTTCCAGTTTTCATGTGTTGTGACAATACACACAGCAGAGTCCAAAGGCAACTATTAAATGTATATCTTGCAGATAAAACAAAAAAAACTGATAGCGGAATTGCTTTGTAATAGCATTTGAGGTAGGGAACAGGGACATCAAAGCAAACAGAGTGGGTTGGGATTTCATAAAGTCACTTTTTCATCCAAATCACATGCACCAAGGGGAAGCCAATGGGGTTGGGTGTGTGTGTGTTGGTGGTTTCCAAAGATGTGGGTTTGAATTATCCTTGGCTTGACCTGCCCTGTTTGATTACCTTCCTGACCTGGATCTTATGGAGGTGAAAGAGGTTTGCAAAGCAAATTAGCTTTGTTGCCACTGTATGTCTAGTATTCATGCTTCCAAGTGAATGGGCCAAGACATGCTTGGAAAGGTTACTTTTTTGTGCTGGAGGAATACAGTTCCCATGATCCCCCACCCAGCATCATCATCTAGCTGGAAGGCCCAGTTTGTCCAAGGAAGCAGATTTCCCAAGGGGAGAGCTGTGTTCTTGATAGGGCATTCTTGGTGAGCAATGGAGTTGTCCTCTTTGAAGTCTCCGGTTAAATGTGCAGGATCTGTTTTGACCTTTGGTACAGAGGCAGAGTGCCATGGAGGTCCACTGTAGATCTCTGCTCCACAGGAACCAATGACCTGCCTCCAAGAAGCCCATCAAGATGTCTGAAGGTGCTACATCTATGGCTGGTCATCACCTGAACACAGACCCTGAATTGCTCTGTCTTTGAGGATAGCGAATGTCTTCATCTACTGAACATGTTGGGTCAGTGGTTCTCAAATTTGGGTTTCTGGGCATTTTTGGACCACCACTCCCTGGCACCCTGGGAATAATAGAACCTCTGGAACCCTAGGTTCAGGTGCACCAGCACATGCAATCCTCGCACACACACACACCCATGAAGCCACGTCATCCACTTTTGATATGCTTGAAGTGCTAGGAAAATATATAGTCAGAACACTGCTTTTGCTTTGTCATTCGGAAGAAAGACCCTTCTGGTTAAGAAAGGCTGCTTTCACACAACCACGAAAATCCGCTGCAAAGTGCTCGCAGATGTGGAGCATAAAATCGTTTTCCCAAGAGTAGCGGACTTTTTAAAAACCAAAGTGTGACCACGCCCACTTAAGCACAACCCAGCACATTTTACAAGTACCTCATGTCAAGGTAGTAAAATCCTTGTCGCTGTTCCGATGCGGATTTTAAACCATCACTTGAGTCTGTGGGGAGACGGAAAATCCGCACCAAAACCTTTTTGCCCCCGTTATGGTGTCTTTGCTGCAGTTCTCAGTCGTGGGATCAGAACAGTTGTGAATTTTCAAAATGCGACCATGGGAACATCAACCACATGACCACTTCAGGGAGGTGATCAAGTTTACCATGGATTTTAGTAGTCATGTGAAAGCAGCCAAAGTCCCACAAAATCATTCTCAAATACTTGGAATCAGCCCTTGGTTCTTCTGTCCCTTTAAGAACTTAGGTCTCTGTTACCATCAACACCTCTCCATCTCCCCCCCCACACACACACACACCTCTGGAATCCCTGGGAACATCTCTCCCAAAGGACCCGATTGAGAAGAGAAGGTGGTGGTGGGAGGGGAGGCTTGCTTTCGTCAAAACCCACAAACCCTGTAATTAGCTTGCACCCTGTGATTTCTACAAAGCAGATCTCACATTTAAAATTTGAAAGGTACTCATCGAAAAATCAATGAGGAAGCTATGAATACATGTGTGAACTGAGAAGACATATCCGCCCCATCATGGGCTGGAAGCCACTCCATCATCCAACAGCCATAGAAGAAGGAGTATGGGCAAACAGGGATTGCCTCCTGACCCTTGTCCCCCTCCCCCGCTGCCTCTCTCTCTCATTCTCATTCCTTTGCTTTGAGATAACTGATCCTCCCATCAGGAAGGAGGCCCACACCAAAAGCCACCGACCACCACCTTCTGGGACTATCAGCTCCATCTCTGGGAGGTGTGAACATTGCTTTCATCTCCTGTCTGCCAGCCTGTCCCCGCCCACCAGCCTCCCATCCTTCTTGTAAGGTGCCCCTTTTGAGCTGAGATTTGATGCCATAGTTCCCTTGGTGCTTCTACTGGCCCCATAAATCAATGGAGCTGCTTAAGCCAGCCAGCCCGTTTGCCCACCTGCTTTCTATTGAAGGCCTGGACAAGATGGCCAGATGTGGCCTTTGGAGCAGGAAACACACCTGATTTACATTCCTCCAGGCAACAGGAGCAGTGAGGTTTTATGCTTTCTCTTGATGCTTCTGAGGAATTCCTAGTTGAGCTGAGATTGAGCCTTTCCTCTGTTTTCTGTGTTGAGGTGTCTGAAATGGAATTTGGAGAAAGCTCTGCAGACCAAGCCCTCCAAGGACCTGAGAGCTTCTCCAGCTTCAGGGATTAACTGACCTCACCACACTTTGTCCATTGCCTGAGCCTAATGCTACACCGTAGGGCCATTTTGGTCCAGTTATCCCACCCCTGTCTCTGGGAGACTCTTCTCTCCACCAGAACCCATTGGATGGCTTGGGCTCCTGGGAGGTGCAAATATGGGAGGGCTCCAAGGCTCTGAGTCCACTCCCTTGCCCTGCACATGGTCAACAGTTCTATCCCTGGCATCTGCAAGTAGGGAGACTGAAGAATCTGCTGCCAACCTAGCCAAAATTGGTCTTCTTCTGCTGTCCCACTATGTGATGCCAAGCCCCCCTGCCTGTTTTCTGTGCCTTATAGATGAAGCTCTCCTTTGATTTCCTCCAACTTGACAGCAAGTTAGCGTGGCCTCTTAGGGACCCAGGTCATTGAAGCTGTCCAAGAACTGCTGGATAACTCAGTGGTTGAGGTCTCTGGTTCAATCCCAGGTAGCCGGCTCATGGATGACTCTGCCTTCCATCCTTCTGAAGTCGGTAAAATGAGTACGCAGCCTGCATAATTAAATTGTAAACTGCCCAAAGAGTGCTGTAAGCACTATGGGGCAGTACATAAGCAGGGCACTTGGCTTTTGCTTTGATTTGGTCTGGCTGCAGAACCAGAGGTTGGGAGTTCAATTCCCCACTGGGCCACCTTTGGAGTCACTGGTCTTGCTGATCCAGAGAGCCCCTTTCAGCTCTGCTGTACAAAGGTTATTATTATTATTATTATTATTATTATTATTATTATTATTATTATTATTATTATTATTATTATTATTATTATTATTA
>JAHTLZ010000202.1:369571-382877 GCA_023846285.1 Phrynocephalus versicolor | reverse complement strand
AAAGAAAGAAAGAAAGAAAGAAAGAAAGAAAGAAAGAAAGAAAGAAAAAGAAAGAAAGAAAGATGGGGGGAGCTGCTGGTGATTGCTCCAAATAATGCCATGTAAGGAAAGGGGGTGAAAATGCAGGATTTAAATGGCAGAGTTTCCTTCTGGGTGCCCTCATTAAAAAATAAATAAACTATTGTGTACAGTGGCGAGACAGACAACTCTTGTGGATTTGTCTGCAGATCTGTGTGTTTCTTCCCGAGCAACAGGATACCTGTCAAATGCCAGAGATCTGTCAGACCTGAAGGCATCAATGCCGGGAGATGATCTGCCATCTCTCCTTTAATTGGTGTATTTCTGTGCAGTCTCTGGAGAAAGAGGAAGGAAAAGAGGAGAATCTTGTTACAGCAGCCGGCGAACGCCCTGTAGTCGTCACCTGGCTTTGAATAATGGGCCATTTTAGTTTTGCCTGGCTTCGCTTGAAGAGACGCTCACCCCATCAAGAGAAGGGCTGCCTTCCACTGGCATGCCACCCCCTCCCAAAGCCCACAGCGCTTGGGTGCCTTGGAGATGTTTCTAAGGGCATTGCCATGAAAAGGCACAGGGAGGGCCCCTGCAGAGCCTGGGAAACAACAAGGGGGGTCTTGGAGCATCTTGAAGGCTAGCACATTTCAGGGGTGGCGGGACCATTGCATGTGTGGAAGTGGTTTGCAGAGGCCCCATCCTGGTCAATGAGGTGCTACAGGCCCCATCGTGGCCACACCTAAAAGGCAGTCAAAAGCGTTTGCTTGAAAATTTGCCAAGGCAACTGTCGCGGTCAAGGCCCACTTTTCTCCTGTCTCCTGTTGCATTAGGTGCCTGCAGAAGAGTGGCTGCCTCAGTGGTTCCACACACTCTGGCGGGCTCGAATTTTTGTGCAGTTGATCTCGCCCTAGCTGTGAGATCGGGCCACACAACGGCTCAGGAAATAAGTCACGCAACCCACCAAGCGTGGACTGCAGATTGAGATGCATGTAATTGGGCATGTGGAGTAAATGACCCGTTCCTGCCTCCCCATGGCATTCCTGCCAGCCTTCCCCATGCAAACGTGTGTGTGTGTGTGTGTGTGTGTGTGTGTTGGGGGACAGCTCAGGTGCAAGAAGAAGGGGTCCATCAACACTAGGCAGAGGCGTCATCTGCAGTTGGAGCCCTTCTACGCAAAGAAGGTCAATCCTAGATCTATCCTGGAGTGGCCTGAGCACTATTTGCTAATGCAGTAGGACTCCCTATCTGCAGCATCAGCATTCCATTATCCACTGCCTGAAAATACTAATTAAAAACCCTCAGAAATACTGTACTTATTTGTATGCATATCCAGGATGTAGTTACCAGAAGTGGCTGCTAGAGAGAGCCAGAGACCATGTAATACAGTGATTCTCAACCCGTGGGTCCCCAGATGTTCCTGGACTGCAACTCCCAGAAATCCTGGTCAACTCAGCTAGTGATGAAGACATCAGTCCAGGAACATCTGGGGATCCACAGGTTGAGAACCACTGATGTAATGCATAGCATTCTATTCTCCATTTTTCAGCATTGGCAGGGGGCATGGAATACAGCCCTGTGGTTACTGTAGCCCTATTCTACTACATTGCTCCTTGGGCAAAGGAATGCTCCTCCACTTGACAATAGCCTGAGTCCACTGGCAAATGCATCGAAGAGAAACTTCTAGCAGACATTTCTTAGGGATGAGAACTGCAATACCATGAAGACACTTCTTCTGAATCAGGGAGTAGAGATGGGCACGACTTAGCGGAATTTTCGTTTCCGTTTTCGTTTTTCGTTTCCGTTACATAACGAAACGAAAAACGAAAAACGGCTCAAAACTGGAACAAAAACGGAAACGAAACGACTAATTTTGAGCCATTTTTCATTTTTCGTTACTGGAAAAGCACTTAATGGAGCTAAATGGGAAGAAACGAAAAAATTTTCGTTTTCGTTTTCGTTTGTCGTTTTCGTTATGCAACGAAACGAAAACGAAAAATTTTGAAAATTAGCTCACGAAAACGGAAACGAGCCGAAACGGACCCCTAGACAAAAACGAAAATGAAAACGAACAATTTTTCTGAGTCGTGCCCATCTCTATCAGGGAGGGTTCTCCTTTGCTGGAGGTTCCCAAGCAGAGGTCGACTGGCTGACCTCCATGAGTGCTACAGTTGTGTCATTCCTGTGGGAAACAACCTTTGTTGAGCAAGAGTTGGACTAGATGGTCCCTAGAGCTTAGAGCAGTGGATGGTTTGGCTATAGCTCTGCAACCCCCTTGCCAGAAGCTGCAATCCAGAAGGCAAACCTCCCAAGATAATTGGCTGTATAATTATCCCATAAAATGATTGGTTGCTTGGCTGGTAGTTAAGATCTCAAGGTGGGGAAAACCCAAATTCCTATTTATCTTTGGGACTCAAGATGGTCTTATCCTTTGGGACTTCCTGTGAAAAGACGAAAAGTACCTCCAGCACTGACTGGTGGTTCATAGCTTGGAGAAATGGACTGCCCATTTCTTTTCTTTTTTAAAAATTAGAAGCACCAAAGGGGTTGCTAAGATTTAAACATAAAAAACAGCCCATTGTTCTGGGCTTGTAATGGGGGGGGGTTATTTATTCTTTTAGGGATGTGAATTTCAATGCAGAGGACAGGTGGAGGTATCAAAGTGACCTAGAAAAGAAAAAGAAGAAAAAAGTGAAGTGGACAATGTGAAAGTTCTCCACTATGTCAGGCATCTGAAATTGGCCCAAATGAAGAATTCTAGTCTTCTTGAGAAACCCAGCTTCAACGAACTGGTCTGGGATGATCCTTGCCTAAGAGGAATCCAGTGTTTTCATTTCACTTTCATAAAGAGAGTCTCTGATTTCATTCTGTTCAGCTTCGCTGTCAAGGAAAGGATAGAGAGAAACAGTTTTCTAGGGCCCTGAAATTTTCTTTGACTCACTTTTCTCTTATGTGTGACATTGCTCATGTTCTGTGTATGTGTGTGTGTGTGTGTGAGAGAGAGAGAATGAGACTCAGATAAGATAAGTATTGATTGGAGGAAGAAGGGAGCCTCTGGGCATCTTCTCCTCCCACCCCAATATTTCCAACCTGCTCGTCTGGGGTTCAGATCAAAGCGAGAGCTGCTCCTAACCAGGAGCAATTGTTTCAACATGCTGGCAATATGCATGATATGTTAGCCAAAGCTGGCAGGAGGGAGCTCAGGGGAGGAGGGGGGGAGTCCTCTTGAGGAAGGGAGCAAGTCGCTCAGATGGCGCATGGCGGCGGTGCCTCTTGGGATCAGCAGAGCGCGCCGCCCACACAGTGGTTGCTGCGGTGCTCAGACTGCAAGGAGCACAGTTTGGCTGGCTGGGGATTATTCATTTTGGTCTTCAACTGGAATGAATCCCCCAGGTGGCACAGTTCAGTCAGCTGGAGCATCCTGCAAGCCGCAGCCTGAAAGATTAACTCTTGCAAATTCTGTTGGGGAGGCTTTTGAATTTGGCTTTTCTTAAAACCAGGGTGTCAGATGGGTGGTGTGCCTGCTTCAAAATTTGTCAATGTCACCCACCCTAGGACCTGTGGGTGCTGCCGGCACCCCCAAAATCTCCTTGCTCTTCCTCCCATGCACCATCAGTCCTTGCCTTTACGTGTCATTTTTCCCCTTGGAGAAGGGAGTTTTCAAGGGAGTATGTGTTTTGCAGGCAGTTCCTCTCAGTTGCCCTATTTCCACCTCGCTAGCTAAAAGAGTCTGCTTGAAAGGAAGGGCAAATTACTCTTTCATTATTACCCCCCCTTCTGTGAAAATGTTGATGACAAAGTTGATGACCTTGGTGGTCTCAGAACAGTGAGATTGGCTTTTGGTGTCCTGAGTAAAAAGGACTGTGGAACTCCCTGCCACAGGATGTGGTGATGGCATCTGGATTGATGGAGATGTGTAATCTCCAGGCTTAAAACCAGATGCAGGGGAGTGGTATGAGCAGACAGATATCTAGCCTCGTGCACTCCGACGCATTTGGTGGGGCCACTGTGAGATACAGGAAGCTGGACTAGGTGGGCCTTCAGCCTGATCCAGCATGGCTCTTCTTATGTTTTTATGTTCTTAAGTAGAGATGGGCATGAATTGTAAAAAATGGAGGTTTGCTGTGATTCGTAATTCATCAAGGTTGATGGATTAGGAAATGTGAATTTATGAATAATTTGGATGAATTAACACATTGATGTTTGGTTTGTCTCAAATTGATATGTTGGTTTGTCTCACCCCCCCAAAGCCCCCTAAAATCCAAAAAGTTCCCCCCAAAAGCAAAAAAAGGTCAAAATGTTAGACAAAGCAGTGATTTTTGCCAAATAGTGTGATTTGTTTTTTGGATTTGTGCCCATCTTGAGTCTTAAGAACAAAAAGTGGAGTGCTACCTGGAATATTCAAGAATAAATTTATACAGCTAACTGGTTGGGGTTATTTCTACTCTGAGCACAATAGTCTCTCATCAAGAATGGAAGAGGTAGGAAGTTTAGATGAAGATGGACTAAATATATGTTTAACCTTAGTTTATCTCCTTAAACGTTTGGACTAAAATTCAAACAGACCCACTGCACACTCATAAAGAATGAGAACCACCATCATCATTCACCAGTCCATAGCACGGGAGTTGCTGGTGATGTACCGTCTGCTCATTCAGTTGCACTGATTAACAGATTGAAAATCAGGGCAACCTCCTAAGGTTATATTCTCTTATCCCAGCAACTCTAATAACTTTTGTTCTCATTTGTGGATACACTCACCCCTGCTGGGGTGTTTGGCAATGAGGACTGGAAATTTCCATGCTGCTTTTTGGTGATCTTGTCACACAAGGTTTTGGAACAAATGTGGTGTTAAAGGGGAACAAATGAAAGGAGCAGTTTTCATCTGGAGGATGCAGCAGAACTTTGATGGTACAGACAAACAAAAACAGCTTCCTTTTCGGTAAGGATTAGTATTATAGTTGTTGTCTTCTTACTTTTATGGAGTCCAGCCAGAAGGGAAGGGGCTTCTCACAGCCACCAAGAAGCCTCCGGGAAAGCTCTGAAGGCAACTCCTTCACAGAGGTTTCTAGCCAGACGTTTGAGCCATCAGGGAAGCTTGGGCAAGGAGCCAAGTGGTAATGGCTTCCATGTTGCAACAACATCTGATGCTCAGAATCCCAAGGGTTGCCCTGGAAGCGTTGGTGTTGCAAGGAAGCTGAATGCTCTGAAGGAGGATCAAAGACCATATCAAGCGAAGAGGAAGCACTTATGAAGGACCTGGCGGCCACTTGACAAAAACTGAGCCAGCAGGAAGAGGGAAGCATCACGAAGTGAAGTCAGACCTGAAAATATCAGCCTACAGGCAGGGCTGGTGTGTCCATTAAGGCGAACTAGGCAGTTGCCTAGGGTGCCAAAATGGACAGGGGGCGCCGGGCACTGCGGTCTGTCCCCCCCCCGCCGGTCGCGCCGCCCTGCTGCCGCCCGCCGCCCGGCCCCCACCCCACCCCTGCCCCCCCGCCCCTCGCCTAGGGCGCAAAAAACCCTAGCCCCGGCCCTGCCTACAGGCAAGGAAAGCATCTAGGAGAGCAAGGGCCAAATCCCCTGAATGACCAAGCATCACTTCCAATAGGAGAGGCAGATATGGCCCTTAGATACCAGTTGCTGGACAGTGTCAGGAGGTGTGTGTGTGTGTGTGTGTGTGTGTGTGTATGATTTATTTATTTGTCCCTCAACCTTTCTCCTTAAAAGGACTGTGGGTGGCCCATGTCACCAAAAGCTAAAAACAGTAAGTATGCAAATGTTTAAAAGCAATTAAGCAAGCCTTAGGTGCACATGGGATGGAGGGAGCAATTTTGCTTTCACATATTTCCAGTGCTTGTTGCCTGGACATTTGGGAATGCACCTCCTGAGGACTGCTGCTGGATAGCTTGGTGGCTGAGGCCTCTGGCTGTGGAGCCAGACGTTGGGAGTTCAATTCATCCCTGGGATTCCTGGAGTGTAGGGGGGTGTTGGACACTATGATTCATGGGGTTCCAGCTCTGCATTCCTAGGATTTATTTATTTATTTATTTATTTATTTATTTATTTATTTATTTATTTATTTATTTATTTATTTATTTATTTATTGTTGTTAACCACACAGCTAACTACGCTGGATTTTGTATTACCAATCACTAGTCAAATTATGTGAGCAGATCCCAGTAAGGCAGCTTTCTGCAGCTGACTGATTGTGACTTTGGCTTTTACACAACCCCTAAAATCCAAGGCAACGGGCTCCGAGATGCGGAGCTTAAAATTGTTTTCCCACCAGCTGCGGACTTAAAAAATTAAATACAACCACGCCGAAATAAGTGCGCCCCGGCACATTTAATAAGTACCTGGTCTCCGGAGGTAAAAAAAAAATTCCGATGTGGATTATAAAGCTGTGGATGTCAGGCTGTCCTCGCCTTCTGTTTGTTTTTGTTGTCCTCCCACCCCTTTAACAGCCTGGAATCCCTATGGGGCTGCTCCAACGGCAGATGGAGGTGAGCGGAGGTGAGCCTGCATTCTTTTCTCCCTTTTTTCCTCCCTCCCCTCACCGCAGACAGGAGCAATGGAGTGCGGAAGAGTGGAAACACAGGAAGCAGAACAAACCCCCACGATCTCTGGTCCGAATTTAAGTTGCCAGTGGATTTTAGAGGTTGTGTAAAAGCGCCCTTTGTCAACTCCAATTTCTTCTAAATACTTGCTTAGCTCTTTAGGCACTGCACCCAGTGTGCCGATTACCACTGGGACCACCTGTACCGGTTTATGCCAGAGTCTCTGAAGTTCAATTTTCAGATCCTGATATCGGGTAATTTTAATTAAGTTGTTTCTTGGTGACTCTACTATCACCTGGTATAGCAACCTCAATGATCAACACTTTTTCTTCTCTACAATCACAATATCTGGAGTATTATGCTCCAAAACCCTTTCGGTCTGTATTTGGAAGTCCCAAAGTAATTTTGCATGCTCACTTTCAGTAGTTGTCATCATCATCGTCGTCGTCATCATCATTGTTGTTGTTGTCGTCATCATCGTAGTAGTACTAGTAGAAGAAGAAGAGGGGGAAGGCGGAGGAGGGGGAAGGGGAGGAAGTGATGTCCTTTGGTTTGCCTGCTATCCTTGGGGTCTTCCTATTTCTCCAGGTGGCAATGACCAGTTTGCCTTCCGCCCATCTTGAGTTGGACTCAAGATGCTGAGGCTAGAGTAAACTGAACGCACCTGGGAACAGCTGGGGCCACCCTCTTCATGGTTAACTGCTGCCCTTTTCCCCTTTGGGCCTCTGCTAAAGTGCAAAATGAACTTAGGCTTGCCAGAGAGATTAAAGATAGTGATGAGTTTAAAACAAGAATAAAATTGTTTCCCAGTGAGGCTAGCCCTGCAAAATTCCACTGGACCCCAAATGTCCAATAAGAGTCCAACGAGAGAGAGATCCTGGAAACAGTACTGTGTTTATTAGGCCTAATAAAAAGCAGTAGGTGAACACCAAACCAGAGACAGAGCAAAGATGTCTGACCCCAAGCACATGGAAACCCCAACTTTTATTGATTTCACCCCCCTCCCCTCCCTGGGTGGTGCGGACCAGAGACTAGCTGAGGATGATTTCAAATAGTCCAATCAGGATGATCCAGGGGTTGGCCAGGGGTGGTCCTGGGCAGTCTCTGGCAGGCTGGAGTCGGATGCCCATGCAGGTGTTAATGAGTCCAAGTGGTCTTTGATTGGGCCATCCGAATAGCACAATGGGAGGGGAAAGCGATGTATTGTCCTTTGGGTCTGAGCAAACTGAAGGAATCAGAAAATCAATAGAGGGTTGGAGGAGATTAATGTCAAAGTCAGTGGGGAACTGGAAAAACCAGTGGGATTACCCAAAGGTGTCTGGGCAGTCTTTTGTGGGTGCAGAGATGTGATGGTGGAAAACCCCCTCAGGCTGTGATAACATCTGTGGTCTGTGTGACAAGGAATTCTGTTGCTCCAGGGAGCAGCTGTGCGTACGTGCCAAGGACTCTGGAAGGAATGGATGCTTCTGGATGATGCTGCCAGCCTCATGATGTTGCCATGTTGATCTTCTTCTTCTTCTTGGTGCCGTAAACCCCATTGCCCCAGATGGCAGGGTATATAAGTTAGAGGAATAAGAATGGAACACGTTTTAAGCACGCCCAGGGAAGCAGGGAGGGTGGGAGGAGGAGGAAAGAGAGGAGAGTGGAAAAGAGAGAAAGAGAGAGAGAGAGAGAGAGAGAAGGAGGGGTGTGATAATAGAAAGGAAGAGGCTGGGCGTTGTCCAAGGGTCCGAGTAATTACCAACTCAATAGGAGGGCTGGAAAGTCCACAGAAGGGTCCCAAGTTGTCAGACCAGTTTGCCAGGGTATGTTGAAAAGAGACAATGGGAAGGTCTCCTGACAGTCTCCTGGCTGAGATTAATCCTATTGTTCAGGAGGAAACTCTTGCCTCGCCCTGGAATCTCCTTGATGGAGTTGCTTCGGGAAGATGCAGTCTTTGTTTTTGCCCTGCTCATTGCCCAAGATGGTGGGGTTCCAGAGATATAGGACAGGCAGAGTAGAAACTCGTTTGAAACACTCCCAGGGTTGAGCGAAAGAAGGACAAGGAGGAGGGAGGGGAAGGAGAGAGAGAGAGAGAGAGAGAGAAGGGAGGGGGGAGGACTAAGGCTAGCTAGGATCAGAGGCTGTGGCTATGGTGCAGACAGAGGTGAGGGGGAATAGCAAGAGAAAAAGGCATCCCTGGGGTCTGAGGATGACTGTTTCAAGTCATTGTCTCATGAGCCATGAGCATGATGAGGATAAATCATCAACCCAGGGAGGGCTCCCTGAGTTGCGTCCCTGGCTGGCTTTAAGGGGGTTAAAGGATAGTGCCCAATTCTATAATTCTGTGTTTTTCATTTCCATTTTGACTCATCAATCTAGCTTTGTGCTCTTTGTGTATGTGTGTGAATGCACATTCTCCATTTTATTCCCAGCAGTGTGCCCCAGCTTTATCCTTGTAGATTTAAGACCTAGAGGGGAAGCAATAATATCCCCCTCCTACCCCACAGCAAAAAGCATAGACGTATGAACAAACAAAGAAGAAAAACATTCTTGAAGCACACATTTGTGATACTGGAGGTGCAATGCAGCTGCCTGTCTCATAGTGTCAACAAATGCTGAGTCTTTCAAACTCATGGCTGCCCATTGAGGAAAGGGAGGCTACTAGAGATGGGCACGACTAGGGAAAATGACGTTTTCGAGTTGTCGTGTGTCAGAGGCAGCCCGTTTGGGCTCGTTTCCTTTTTTCGCGAAAATTCACAAAAATTAGTCGGTTCGTTTTTTCATTTTCATTAGTACTGTTTTTTTTTTGGGGGGGTAGTGGGCTCCTGGAGGCACCTCTGTGGGGTGGGTGCCTCCTCTGGCCCGCTAGGAAGGGAAAGCGGGCTCCTGGAGGCACCCGTGGGTGCCTCCTCTCCTCACCCGCTAGGAAGGGAAAGCAGGCTCCTGGAGACCCCTCAACATGGGGGTCTCCTCTCCTCACCTGCTGCTGCAAAAGGGCATGCATAACCATATGGATATGCATACCAGTTGCAGGCTATGAGACCAGTGAGAGCAATAGCATCATGCCTTCCCTGCACAAGGCTCTCACACCCGCTATGTCTCACAAAGAAGGGAATCGTACTTGCGTAGTGCAATGCAAGTAGATCTGGCTTAGGGTTAAGATGGGTTAGTGCAAGGGCTAGGGTTAGGCTAGTGACTGGTAAGGTTAGGGTGGGCTAGTGGGTTGCACCTCTGGGTGCCTCTCTGACCCACTAAGAAGACAGTGTACTGTGACGTATGGGTAAGGAGTCAAGGATTAGGGTTCGGGTTAGGGGGCTAGGGCAGGGTTTAGTGGGCTTTTTGGCACATCCCAGAAGTCTCAGTGGCCAAGTGGCCATGCGATTGGTGGGATGGCTCCAAAAATTTGCATGGTCCACTTCCACATGGCCACTCGGCCAGCCCATCATTGCGCAGGTGTAAATAAAATAAAATAAAATAAAATAAATGGAGGACAGAGGAGGAGAGGAGAGACATTTTGTTGCAAGAAAAACCCACTGCTACTGTAAAAAATCTGGCAGTTTATAGCAATTTTCGCATGTTTCTGTGGTGCTGGTGTGTTTTTGGACCACGATTTCAATTTTTTTTTGCTGTCGCCACCCCATTTTGAATCCCCCGCCCGCACCGCATGGCATGGCGACTCGAGTCCGGCTGCCCAGGACAGGAGAGGGGGGGAAGCCGGGACCCCCCCCCTCCAGAAACCACCCCTCTGGTAGGTGCCCTGAGCCCTTAGTCAGGCAGGCATATTTCCGCCTGCTTTTTGGCCCGGGAAGGGGTGGGGGGAGAGTTTAAAACTTTTTTCCTGTGCCGTGCCGCTTGTGCTTGAATTGCGGCGGCCGGCGGCGAGACTCGTCCGGCTTGTTGCTGCGAGCCTGCAGCGAGTCCCACCAGAGCAGCCCAGGAAAGGACAGTTCAGAGGAGAGGGGGGGAGCCGGGGACCCCCCTCCAGAAACCACCCCTCTGGTAGGTGCCCTGAGGCACGGCAGGCATATTTCCGCCTGCTTTTTGGCCGGGAATCGTTTTTTTTTTTTTACTTTAAATTTTTTTCTGTGCCGCTTGGCATCGCGGGATTGCCGCGATGCCAGGAACGACCACGACAAATCAGACCAAATTATTCTTTAGTCGGTTCGAGTCCGAGTTCTGGCGGAGTAATTCCCGTTACCGTTTCCGTTGAGTAACGGAAACGAGTAACGGAAACAGAAACGGGAATACCGTTAAGTCGTGCCCATCTCTAGAGGCTACTAGTAACTGCTCCTGGGCCACCAGTTCTCTGACAAGACCCACCTCATGATCCTCCTTGGCATCATTACCATATCCATGCCTCTGGTCTGCCATCACCAAAACAATTTCTGCCAACATGGCCACACACACCGATGGAAAAGTGCTGGGGAAATGGGGCAAGCATGCCGAGCGTCAAGGGCCCAAAGGTTGAGCTTCCATCACCAGGTGTTCCCCTCCAGCACCCAAAGGGGCTGGCGAGCATCAGGGCCACGGCCTAGCTTTGGGTGACACCTGCTCACAGCTCTCGGCCTTTCCAAAAGGATGAGGCCATCTCAAGGCCAGACTTTCCAGTCTGTCGCCCTCCAGTTATCATGATAAGCCTCCTTGAAGAGTGGGGTTTAAAATGAATATTCTGGAGGATAAAACAGAACCAAAGGCATGAGGCTGGAAGCAAGGTGGCCATGGCTGGCTTGACTGGCGTCAGGACAGTGGTTGTTCATCTGACTCCTATCCCATCCCAGACTAAGGAGGCTAGGAATTCCATAGGAACAACTTTGTCCTGGTCTTACTTTGTGTCAGCTTTGTGGCTGTGTTCATGATGAAGTGGAGGAAATTGGGATCTGGTGCAACTTAGGTTCTCCATTAGGCACAGGCCCTCCTCCGATCCTTTGTCAGGATCTTCTGCTAGCAGATCTAAATGAGTTTAGACCTTTAGAGGTAGAAGGGCTCCAGCCCTTGTCAAGAAGGCATGGCAGGGAATCAAACTCCCCACCTCTGGCTCTGCAGCCCGCACTCCTATCTGGGGAACCCTCTGTAGCCAGATCCATCAGAACAGAGCCTGCGGTGCAACATTTCAACCTGCAGAAGAGCCTTGTGCTTGACCCCTCCCCTCTATGCCAAGGACTGTGTTAAGATTGCATCACAAGTGACATACAAAAGCCTCAGTTACTCTCGCAAATCTCTACCACCAACTGCCTCCTTCTGGCTTTCTCCCAACCACAAATGCCTCATCTTCTCCGACAAATGCAGTACCTTCTCTTTTAGGATGCAGGAAACTATCTGGAAGTTTGAGGCCATGCCATCTTTAGCTCATCCCACTGTGCCTGCTCCGTTCAACACAGCACATATGGCAGGAAGAATTACCCCGCTGTTCAGAGACCTCAGTGCTCTGGCGATCCCAGCATCAGCAGTAATGAAGCTTCGGTGCTCCAGTGAGGGAAACTTAATGTAATAACAACATTACATTCAGGAAACAAATGTTTGGGATGTTGAGTTTAAAAGAGAAAACACAAAGCACCAGACAGTAAACAGGACCCCCTCTGCTGGGAAGTAAATTTAATGGCGGCACACAGCAGATTGGTTCGTGCACCCCCTTTACCCCAATGAATTGTGCCTTGAAAGGCTTTGTAACCAGCACAGGTTTCCTGATAACTGATGGAAATATGAAGGCAATGTGGTGTGCTAATGAGGTTTCTGGGGAGCCCATGTGTTAGCAGGTTGCAGTAAATTCAACAAAGGCTCCTATGGTGCCTTGAAGACCAACCTGCTTATTTTGGTGCAAGTTTTCGCAAAATGCTGGCCAGTTCCTCAGCTACAAGAAGTACATGTGTCTGAAGACTTAGGCTACAAGAAATCAAAACTCATGGCAAATAAAATGTGTTGCTTTTGAGGTGCCCCAAGGCTCTCTGTTGTCCAAATGGAAGTTACAGGCTTTGTTATTCAAACAGGAGATGTCTTACTATAAGGAATTGCCAGCTCGGTTCACTATTGAGATTACTTGGTGGGAAGAAAAGCATCTTCTAGACCAGGGCTCTTCAACTCTGAACAGGCCAAGGTCTACTTGTTCCAGCCCAAATTGCCTGAGGGCTACTACACTAAAACCTCTACTTACGAATTTTATCCATTCCGAGCACATGCTCATAAGTAAAAACTTTTGTAAGTAGAGCAGTTGTTTCCAACAGGAATGCATTGAAAACCAATCAATCTGTTCTGGAGGGAACAGATTTCATGACCCTTGAATTGCCCTGCTTGGCTGAGACAGTGGGCTGGCAGACCCAGAACTTTGCTAGGGCAGTGGTGGTTGTTTGGATGGGGGAGGGAGGGGTGGAGAACTTATCCCCTCACTTTTTTAATTGATGGCTGACGGGCTGCTTTGAACCCTTTGTGGGCTACCAGTAGCCCACGGTCTACATGTTGGGCAGGCCAGTTCTAGACCCATCTCAACAGAGATTAAAGCGATGCCCAGAGCACATCTGATTTTGCCTGATCTCCAAAGCTAAGCAGCGTCTGCTGGCCTGGCTAGTACTTGGATGGGTGACCACCAGGGAATGCCAGGTGCTGTGGGTGCCTGGAGTAGGAACTGGCAAGCCACTCCAATATTCCTGCCAAGAAAAACTCCATGGACATGGGGTCACAAAGAGTCGGTCATGACTGTAACGACACAACTCACCACACATCTATCTATCTATCTATCTATCTATCTATCTATCTATCTATCTATC
>JAHTLZ010000202.1:340380-365262 GCA_023846285.1 Phrynocephalus versicolor | reverse complement strand
AAATAAATAAATAAATAAATAAATAAATAAATAAATAAATAAATAAATAAATAAATAAATAAATAAATAAATAAGATGATATGAATAACGCCTCATGCGTGCAAAGCAACCTGGTAGACAGATAGGCAACTGGCATTTCAGAGATGCTGAACCTCCTGAGAACGTCTTCCTGTTTGTGTATATACATATTTTGAAACAGCCACAACTTTGTTCTGAGCATCAGAAAAGGTAGGTGGTTGCCGGCTGGGATGGGCGCAAGCAACCACAGGACTGTTGATTTCAACTGATCCTCTGATCTGCTTTCATAACCTGAAGGGAACTTCCTATCTAAAGAGTGGCATCTGTTGCCAAGTCCAATCAGTGCCTGAATTCTCTTGGATGTAATTAGATCAGAAAACAGATAGGCGAGAGGCTAGGGTGGCCTTTGGGGAAAGCAGTGGTCTCTGAAAAGAATTATGGTAATCAGGCAGGCCTCCTTTGCTGCTGCATCTGCTCCGCTCTTATTCTGGATAAAATTAATAAGGCTAAAAAGAAGATCTGATCATCATAACAATCTGGTCTTCACAATAGGGGGATTTTCAATTTTTTCTTTTTTAGTTTCTTTTTCTTTTTTTAATGAAAGAGCCAGGCTGCAGCTTGTTGAAAACACTTAAAATAATTAGTCACAGGGCCACTCACTTTCATCCCTTTCTAATAATAATAATGGTTATTAATGTTTACAAATTAGAGCACTGCCATCAGAATAGAAGGACAGGAGAAGCTGCAATCCAAGGAGGGCTGAGAGAACTTGCTGAGGGAGGGGAAACTCTTCAAACCGAGGGATCTGCATCTTAGCTTGATGATTTATATTTATTTCGGAATGGTGGGCAGGCAGGCAGGCAGGTAGGGATGGAGGAAGGAAGAAAAATGAATTGACTCACATCCGGCTTTAAAAAGGCAACAGACATCTCTGGCATCCTGGACATTTCGTTTGAATGTATGGGGTGTAATAAGAATGTTTAAGATTGGGACATTTCAGCACCAAGAAGGAGAAACAGGTGTCCTGACAAGATCCTAGAACAAATTATTAAGACAATCTGTAATTATTTAACAAGCAATGCTGTCATTATGAGAAATCAACATGGGTTTCTTAAAAACAAGTCATGCCAGGCTAATTTGATCTCTTTCTTTGATAGAATTACAGGACTGGTGAATAAAGGGAACCCTGTGGATATGGCTTATCTAGATTTCAGTAAAGCCTTCAATAAGGTTCTCCATGGTATTCTTACAAAGAAGTTAGTAGACTGTGGGATAGATAGTGCTACTGTTAGGCAGATTTGTAATTGGTTGACTAATTGCACCCAATGGGTGATCATAAATGGCTTTTCATCCAATTGGACGGATGTGACTAGTAGGGGTACCCCAGGGTTCTGTTCTGGGTCTGGTGCTATTCAATATCTTTATTAATGACTTGGATGAAGGAATCAATAATATGCTGATTAAATTTTCAGTGGTGGCACTCCAGATGTTTTGGACCACAACTCCCAGAATTCCAAGCCTGTATTGCCAATGACAAGGGACTGTGGGAGTTGTGCTCCAAAACATCTGGAGTGCCAAAGGTTCACCACCACTGCCCTAGAGGATAGGATGAAAATCCAAAATGACCTTGACAGATTAGAGTCCTGGGCCAAAGCTAATGGAATGGGTTTTAACAGAGAGAAATCTAGGGTGTTGCAAATGGTAAAAAAAAAAATGAATTGCACAGATATAGGATGGGAGACACCTGGCTGGAGAATAGTACATGTGAAAGGAATTTGGGAGTCTTTGCAGATCACAAATTGAACATGAGTCAGCAGTGTGATGTGGCGGCCAAGAAAGCCAATGCAATTCTTGGTTGCATCAACAGAAGCATAGTGTCTATTCTGCTCTGGTCAGACCCCACCTGGAGCACTGTGTCCAGTTCTGTCCTCAATTTAAAAAGGATGTTGACAACCTCGAGCAGGGACAGAGGAGGGCGACCAGGACGGTTGAGGGTCTGGAAGAAATGTCTTATGAGGAGCGGCTTAGGGAGCTGGGAATGTTTAGCCTTAACAAAAAGAAGACTGAGATGGGATATGTTATCTATATTTAAATATTTGAGAGGATGTCATATTGAAGAGGGGACTGGTTTGTCCTCCATGGCTTGAGACTAGGACGTGGGGCAATTGTCTCAAATTACAGGAAAAGAGATTCAATTTAAACATTAGGAAGAACTTCCTGGCAGTTTGAGCTGTTTGTCAGTGGAAGATGCTGCCACAAAGGAGGGTGGTGGAGTCTCCTTCTTTGGAGATTTCTAAGCAGAGGCTGGAGGGCCATCTGTCGGAAATACTGTGATGGGGGTCCTTCATGGCAGGGGGTTGGACTGGATGGCCCTTGAGGTCTCTTCCAACTCTATGATTCTATGGTAGCCTGAATTTGAGAGCAACAAGAAAAACCCTTTAAATGAGTGGTTCTCGATTGCAAGTTCTCTGATGGGGACTAAGCTACAGGTGATACTACTAGGTAATATCACTTTAATTCTTTCTGGTTCAAATAGGCAAGCCTAGTGGGCTTACTAAATTTTACCCCAGTTCAAGAATGAAGCTCATAGGTCCTCTACATCAACCCTTTTCTCTCTCTCTCCCCCCCCCCCACCTCTGGCCAACAGGTATGTCTCAGTGGAGCCAAATGGAGATGAGTTTTGTGTGTGTGTGTGTGTGTGTGTGTGTGTGAGTGAGTGAGTGAGTGAGTGAGTGAGAGAGAGAGAATGGGGCGTGAAGCCCAATGCTGAAACAGCTTTTACAACTGCCCTCTGACTTCCTGCATCTAAAAAGACTACTTGCCTGGTGTACATCAACTAGCCAAGAACTTTGATAATACCTCCTGGCAAAGCACATCCATTGCATTCTTGAACATTTGGGAGCTGCTTTGAAGAAGAGTGTGGTGCACTTGAAAGCTTGCAATGCTTTTTTGTTTTTATTACCCTATAAGGTATCGCCTGTAGCCTAGTTTTTGCATTTGTGTTTTGTGATGGCCACGAGGCTCACCTCCCCCCTTTTTCTTTTGCTTTTGTGGGGACTAAAATTCCCAGAAGCCTCTGCCACTAGCTGTGGTGGTCAGGATTTCTGGGAGTTGCAGTCCAAGAGCATCTGGGTGGCCAAGGTTGAGAGCTGCTGCTTTAATTGAAACGCAAGGTGCCTCTCCATGGATTGTTTCACTGAGCACCTATTTTGCTTTCAGAGCACCCCATGTCAGAACCCTTTCGCATCCTGAAGCGCTGCTGCAAGTTCATGTAGATAAGACGGGAAGTGCCTGGATCGATTCAGACATCTTCTGGCTGGCACATCCAAGGAAAGTGAAAAGTGAAGTCGAAAACATATGGAGGGAAAGCTTGAGGACTGAGGACTGTTCATGGAAGTCTTACAGTCTTCCCCCCTTTTCCCACTTTGTCGCCTTGTGGATACAAGATAAATTCAGACTCACTTCTGAGGAGCTCCAACAGCAGCTGCTACCTGTCAAACTTGCAGGGCATCATGGCTACCTGAGAGAAAAAGAAGTCCATTTACTGCTAATTTCAGCATCCTCCTGATTATGTTCCTTTAATAGCTTGATCAGATGAACCATGTTTCCACTTGTGTGAATGAAATGAACTGATCGGGGAGACTTTAGTACACCTCCTAGAGTAATGTTTGTTTGAAATGAGTAGAAATCTGATTAAAATGTATAAACGATGCTTGGCTACACATTTAATTTAGCTTTAATGAAGCCTTTAAGGTATTTTAATTCAAATTCAAATTATTATTTAAAGCAACAGAAAATTGACAGGTTTGTCTCTTTGGGTGGCAAAAATAGCTGGAGATTAAAAGTCTGTTGGAAAACTACAGGTAGATCCAGGAGGAGATGGAAAACAAGAAACAGCAAACCTTGATATGGGGAAGCTGGGTGGAGAAGCTGGACAATCTTATAGGCCTGATGGTAGACCCATCTTAAATGGCCAGGCACCCCCTCCTCTCAGGATTTGCAAAAACTGGTCCAGAGGACCATCGAGAAAATGGTCCCTGGAGCTCCACTGCCCACCTTCATGCCAACACATCTCTTCAGCAGAGGAGCTCCAGTGACCATCTTCGCTATGGTCCTCTTACAGTGGAACCTTGACTTACATCCTGCTTGACTTGCATCATATTTTACTTGCAGGAAGAAGGGGCCTGTTTGACTTGAGTCGCAGGCTTTGACTTACATCTCGGGGCCCCGGCGCAAGGCACCGGAATTGGGCGGCAGCCACAACCCAGCATTGCGGCTGCCGCCTCCAAACTGCTCCTGCCTTCTTCCCCTCCTCCGGTAGCGGCGGCTTCGGCGAGGCCAGCTCAGAGCACCTGGAGCTGGTCCTCGGCCTCACCGAAGCCGCTGCTGCTGTCAGAGGAGAAGAAGGGCCGGGAGCTCGGGGCTGGCCTCGCTGGTTAGACAGTCGGCTCAGTCTTGTAAAAAACCTGGCTGCAGAAGTCTGGTCCACAATGGAAGCATTTTAGTTGGGGAGCTGTAAAGTTGTGGGACTCTAATGGTAAGCATAGAGTTGTTCAGAACTTGGAACGTCAGGTTAAAAATCAGTAAGATTTAAATGTTAGACATTGTTGCTATGAACATTAAAAAGTGGAGGCAGATAACTTGTGGACTATAATTCCACTGCCTCCTCCCCTCTTTGAAGAGACATTTCATTTACATCCCCAGAAGGAATATCCTATCCCAGTCAAATTTGTGTTAAATTGCTGTTTTCGGGGGTCTTTTTCATCATCTGGAACGGATTAATCTGCTTTCCCATTACTTTCTATGGGAAATGTTCATTTCACTTAAGTCATGTTTGACTTAAGTCTAGACCACTGGAACGGATTAATGACGTAAGTCAAGGTCCCACTTTATTTATTTATTTATTTATTTATTTATTTATTTATTTATTTATTTATTTATTTATTTATTTGTTTGTTTGTTTGTTTGTTTGTTTGTTTTAGGGCTTATATGCCGCCCATCTTCCAGAGAGGAACTCCCGGCAGTTTACAACAAAAACAAAATAGTAAACAAGTTAAATACAACATCGTTATAAAATAATAAAGTCAGTTTAAAACACATACATAAACAGAATGGCATGGAGACAATGGCAGACAAAAATCAAAGGAAAAAAAGTTAACAGTCACCGAACGCCTCCTGGAAAAGCAAGGTCTTTAAAGCTTTTTTGAAGGCTGGCAGGGACTGTGCAAGGTGCAACTCGCTCCGGAGATGATTCCATAGCGTAGGACCAGCCACAGAGAAGGCTTGGCTATGGGTGGATGTTTTCCGAGCCTCCCTGGGTGTGGCCTCCCGCAGCGAGTGCACCCGCAACACTCTAGTTGGTCGGGCCAAAGTTGACCACTGGGAGATTAACTCTGCCAAGTAATCAGGTCCCAGGCCATGGAGGGTTTTATAAATTAAAACCAATACCATGAATCTAATTTGGGACGCAACGGGTAACCAATGCAGGTGAGCCAGTACTGGGGTGATGTGGTCATATCGATGCACACCCGCCACCAGTCTGGCTGCTGCATTTTGCACCTGTTGAAGTCACCAAACCAAAGTCAAGGGCAAACCCATGTAGAGAGTGTTGCAGTAATCTACTCTTGAGATCACCAGTGCTTGCACAACAGTTCTCAGGGAGTCAAGGTATGGATGAATCTGGGCAATTTGTCAAAGATGGAAAAAAGCAGTCCTGGACACGGCAGGCACCTGGGCCTCCATAATAAGAGCCGGGTCCAGGACCATGCCCAGATTCCAGACACTGTCCACCAGCTGGAGGGAAACACCCTCCAGACTGGGGAGAGGGCCTCCATAGCTGGAAGGGGAGGTCCCAAAGAACATAACCTCAGTCTTCTCGGGGTTGAGTTTGAGTCTGTTGGTCTTGGTCCATGCCATGACTGCATCCAGGCACTGGTCGAGGGTCTGAACAGCCTCTACTGCAGAGGTGGAAAAGGAGAGATAGAGCTGTGTGTCATCAGCATACTGTTGACAGCAGACTCCAAATCTCCTTATGACCTCAGCCAGCAGCCTCACATAGATGTTGAACAGCATGGGAGAGAGGGACGACCCCTGCGGAACCCCACAAGGGAGTATCCACAGGGCAGACAAACCAACTCTTGCTTGTTGGTTTAACAAGGAATAGGCTCATGGCCACTGGTGATCCCGAGGAGAAGCTTAATGATTGGGACTGACACTTTCAGAATGGCTCTGCCAACTGGCCCAGAGCAGGATTCAAAAAAACCCAACTTCTTTACAAGCTGTGATCTCGATGGTGCTATTCTATGTCATCACTGAATAATGCAGCTGGTCATCTGAATAGTACAGCTAGTCTGCTCCAAGAACAGCTCAAGCTTCTTAATTTGTTGCTGGTTAGATATGTGGGCCTCCAGCTGCTGGACCTTCTCTTCTAGTAGTGCAACCACCTTGCACATGCTGCAAGTGTAGTTGTCCTCCATATGCTTTGACAAGATGACAAACATGACACAAGTGTTGCAGGTAACTACAGCTGCTCCCTCAGACTCCATTTCACTGAGTGCAGTATTCTGAGCCAGCGCTCACTTCCTCCTGTTCATTTGTCTCTTTCAGTAGCAGCTCTACTTGATAACACACCCAGGTTCAAAAATTTGTTGCTTTTTAAGTGTTAAGTTCTCAATGCAGGTGGTAATGGCAGAGAATCAAAGAGGTGTGAGATGGAGGACCAGGCTAGTAGAGGGCTTTAAAAACCATTGCAAAGGTAAAAAATGCCAAGGCCAAAAAGAAAAAGAAGACCACCCGTAGCTCTGGCTGAAAACTTTTGTGTTCCGGATGGGGAGGAGGAAGACTCCTCATAAAAAGCCAACCCGTATCCATCACGTTCCCATTGCTTTCAAACATTTGTGATGCCTTCCTTTGGGCCATGCGGGTTGTTTGATGTCAAGGCTGAAGCCACGGGCACTGCAGGCTGGAATCTTCCACCTGCCCCCACTTCCCCATGCTCCTTCGCAACCCTACCAATGGCCTCCATTTCGTCGGGCTCCAGCATCAATTCTGAGTCAAAGGAGCTTTTGCAGCATTTCAGGCTTGTTTTAAAAGCAACTTAGTGGGGAAAGAAGATGTTAACAGCGAGGTCGGGGAAGGTCAGGTAAGCAGAGTGCTTCATGCGTTGCTATGGAGTTTGTGGAATTAGATAGAGAACAAGGAGAAGCTGGTTAAATGAGCTGACCCCAGCTACCTGGGCACTGCCCTCTCTGACAAAGGGGCACACATGGGGAACTCTAATCCTGTGGCAGTAGGCAGGGACTGACTCTCCTCCACCCCCATCCTAAATCCAATCCGGTTCTCTTTGTGTCTCTCCATCTCCCTCGCAGGCTTTTGCCTGAGGCAAGGCAAAAGGACAACCCTGTCCATGGTGCTGAAAAAAAAAACGCTCAGAGGCAAAACACGATTTCTTAGTTCTTTTGCTAACACCAGAACACCCCCACCGCCTGCCTTGTAATCCATTATGCACAGCAACAAATCCCCCCTCCCCTTTATCCAACATGTGCCCAACACAAGCCCAATCAATCCTGGCTTCTGTTCACTGCCAAATCTCTGATACTCTGAATGGCCCTGGGTTTGTCCTCTGGGGGCCACCCTTCTTCAGCAGGCTAACAGACTTATTGTCCCAGGAAGGACCTGGTTTCAAAGTTTTGTAACCTTTTCCTGCTTCCACTATGACATCTTTCCCCTGATCTTTTTCAGCTGTGTCCCACAGAGCCTGCTGCTGAGGAATGCACCGGTGTGGCTTCACATACAGCTCTTTGCCATCATTGCAAAGGGTCTCTCTGCTCTCCCACCATCACTTATTTATGTCAGCATCTTTTCAGGGAGCTTGGGATGTTTTCCTTGATGGATCCCTTAAGAATAAGATATCAGAGGATTTGTTGGCAAGGAGCAACTCTGAAACGAAAGCAAGCTTGTCGGAGAGCAGACTGCTTTGCAGCCTCAGCAATTAGCCCATTTGGGTCAGAGAAGACAGTGGATGAAGGTAGCCTGGCCTGCCTTCCATTTGCATTCACGTCCCCTTCCACTCTAGTGGGGCGTTCCAACAGCAAAAGGTGTGTGTGTGTGTGTGTGTGTGTGTGTGTGTGTGTGTGTGTGTGTGTGTGTGTGTGTGTGTGTGTCACAGGATGTACACATACCTAACAATAACATCAACACCTTTGTTTCTTGTGTCTTTGGCTTGTTCCATAAAACTCTTTGCACAGTGTGCATTTTGTTATCTTCCTACTCTACCTGCTGTCACTTATCTAGCAAATTCTGGAAGCAGTAGCCCAAGTAAGAGCATTTCAAAAGGCCTGATGAACAGACTGATTTCTCCAAGTGGCTTCCAGGTCATGAGCTTCCAGGAGCTTCCTGTAATCAAAGGAAAACAGAAGCAGCTTGGCTCTTCTCCTTCAGCGTTTGCTTCAGGACCCAGGCTACTGAAGATAGATGGCCTTTGCATAGAGCGGCTCTGTGTTATTAGCAGTGAAACCAATAGAGGTGGCTGTTTCAAGCCCTTAAAATTGCTTTAACTCTGCTGGTGGCTTTCTATGTGTCCCATAGCAATGATTTCTACCATTTAATTAAGTGTACAACTGTGCTTTGATGACTTGTAGAAGAGATTGACAGAGTCCATCTCTTACAAACAGAACACTCGTCCCACCTGCAAAGCATAGAATCAGAGAATCATGGAGTTGGAAGGGGCCTCAAAGGCCATTGAGTCCAATCCCCTGCTCAGTGCAGGAATCCACATCAAAGCAGACATGCCAGATGGGTTGTCTAAATTTCTCTTGAAGGCCTCTGGTAATGGAATACTCACCATCTCCCAAGGTCTTTGGTGCCATTGTTGTACTTTTCTAATAGTCAAGAGTTTTTTCCTGATATTCAGCCAAAATCTGACTTCCTGTAACTTGAGCCCATTATTACATGGCCAGCCCTCTGTAATGATTGAGATCAGATCTTCCTCTTGAGTCCTGATGCGGAGTGCTAAAGTATACACTGAAGTTATCATCATCTTTTTTCTTGCATTGAGCTCTTTGGATGCAAGGATGTGTATAAGTCTTTAAATGCAGAAATGAGCCTCCTTGGCTGCTCTGCTCCTTTTTTTGATTATTGTGTTAAGTTGCAACCCACAAAAATCATGAGCAGTTCATGAGTGCTGGGCGGGGGGAGAACCCACAGATATGCAAAAGAGCCATAGAGATGATCTTTCTGATTTTGGTTCCTATTCTGCAGTGCCATCCCCACCAACAAGCAGCTTTTCACAGAATGCTTGCTGCATCCCAGACAGCGAGATACATTTTCTTTGTGACTCTGCAGAAAAGTGAATACCTGGAAAAGGTGAGAGTTGAGCCTTTGCATTAGAGCCCAAAGAAGCAGGCCAGCAGGGGGTGACCACCTGAGTTAGAGGGTGTGAACCACTGCACACCAAGCCCTTGATTCAGTGCATCAGAGGAAGGAAGAAGAAAAATGAATAAAGTTCAATGCAGAGTGTGAAGTTCCTACAGATGATGAATGGAAGCAGACAAACAACAGTCATGTTGGCACTGCTATTGTGAAGCCCCATGACAGCCTCACTCACATCCCCGCTTTGTCTCATAGAATCACGGAGTGGGAAGGGGCCTCTAAGGCCATGCAGTCCAATCTCCTGCTCAAGACAAAAGTATATATCAGAGGACATCTTCTAGGTCCAAATTTCTCTTGAATTTCCTCTGAGAAAACTGGGTGTTGTTGCTTCTTAAGTGCATTAAATAAGTTTTTTGTCATGGCAAGGAAGCCTTGGCTTTGTGGACCTCTCAACATCTTCCCAGACATGTGTGTGATCCAAGCAGAGGAGAGTGAGATGAAAGAAGTGCTGTGTTGACTGGCAGAACATGTCAAGCACCACGGGTTAGAAAACATGGCCTCCAAAGGGATGCACAGGAGCTCCAGTCTCCTCCCTTAGACCAGTGCTCCCCAACCTTTTTTTTGCCGCGGACCGGCAAATGCTCGACAATTTTTCTGTGGGGGGGGCATGCACTCCTCCATGCCCGTCCCCCTCCAGCTCCAAAACTACCTGGGAGGGAGGAGGAGAGAAAAAAGAAAGCAAGGAGAGAGAGGAGGGGGAGGAAGGGAGGCGAGGCCAGACGGACCACACTCACCGGCCTGCGCGCGCGCGCGCACACACACACACACCCTTTCCCCCTCTCCTGCAACTGTCCACTTCACAGGGCTCTTGGCGCGAGATCGCTTTCTCCCGGCCCACAATTCCTCCAAAAAAGGGCAGGGGCATGCACCCCTCCACGCCCGCCCTTCCCCAGCTCCAAAACCACTTGGGAGGAAGGAGGAGAGAAAAAAGAAAGCAAGGAGAGAGAGCAGGGGGAGGAAGGGAGCCCAGACGGACGACACCGACCCGCTTGCACACGCACGCACGCGCACGCGCGTGCGTGCACACACACACACACACACACACACACACACACACACACACACACACACACACACACACCCTTTCCCCTCCCTTCCACCTGCTGCAGCAAAGCGGTTCCGCACCGAACCCCAAAGGCGGAGGAGCGGCGGGCCCACGGGCGACGACCCTCCCCCACTCCCCACCCTCCGGGTCCGCCCGGGCGGGTGAGTTTTCCGCCGGCCCCCTTCTCACTCGGCTTTGCCTTCTCTCCCCCTCCCCACAAGCCATGGGGCACGAGGAGGAGGAGGAGCCGCGCGAGCGCCTGGGAAGTGGAGACGGAGGCGGAGGAGGAGGAGGTGGCGCTCGTCCCATGGAGGGCACCCGCGAGGAGGGAAGAAGAAAGCAGACCTTGGGCACAACTTGGGAGAAGTCCCGCGAAGGGCAAACCCTTCCCTCCTCGCAGCTGCCTCCTCTGGCTTGGCTTTTGCTGCCGCCGCCTCCCCCTCGGACTCCTCCTGCGGGGAGCAAAGGCTGGCCGGGCATTGTCCTCCCCCCACCCGCTGCACACACACACACACACACACACACCCCTCCCCTCCCCCACCCGCTGCAGCAAAGCGGCTCCGCACCAAACCCCAAAGGCGGAGGAGCGGCGGGCCCACGGGCGACGACCCTCCCCCACTCCCCACCCTCCGGGGTCCGCCCGGGCGAGTGAGCCCTCTGCCGGCCCCCCTCTCACTCGGCTCCGCCCTCTCTCCCCCTCCCCACAAGCCACGGGGCACGAGGAGGAGGAGGAGGAGCCACGCGCAGGGCCGCCTTCCCCCCCCCAGGATCCGACCAACGGGGAGCCCGGCAGAAACTGCGCCTGGGAAGTGGAGGAGGAGGAGGAGGAGGAGGAGGAGGCGGTGCCCGCCTCACGGAGGGCACCCGCGAGGAGGGAAGAAGAAAGCAGACCCAGGCGCAACCTGGGAGAAGTCCCGCGAAGGGCAACCCCCCTCCTCGCGGCTGCCTCCCCCGGCCCGGCCCCCGCCCCCGCCGCCGCCTCCTCGGACCCCTCCCGCGGGGAGGAATGGGAGAGAGCGCGCCGACAAGACCAAGCCTGGGAAAATCAGCCCCGACCTCCCCTCCCCTCCCCGCCCGCCCACCCCCCCACCTCCTCCTCCTCCTCCTTCCCATCACCGCCGTTGCCCAAGGGAGCAGCCCCCCCTCCCCGCGCTCCCTGGGCAACAGGCGGGGTCCCTCCCCGCAAACCAACGACACAAACCCACATGGACCAGCCCCGCCCCCCACAGACACTCCCCACCGCAAACAGGCTTTCCCAGGGGACCAGCGCATCCCAAAGTTCCTTGGGCGGCCCGGCGCCAACTGGTCCACGGACCGGCACCGGTCCGCAGCCCGAAGGTTGGGGACCACCGCCTTAGACCAGAAGAGGGCCTGCACTGCACAGTTATGGCAGTTTGATTTTGTCTGATGGGGAGGTTGGATTTTTAGTTTGACCTGGAATTCTCTGCTAGAGAGTATGGCTGTCCTCACTTCAACTATGCCAAGAGAATATTAAGCACTCACCCAAGGAGAGGTCTTGGAACCCATAGGAGGGAGCCATGGGAGTGAATGGGGCACCAGACTGCTGTAACTGTGTGATGGAGAGGCATACCAAGTGTAAGATGCCTGCCCTGTCTCCTGCTGAACTCTAAGTGTAAAGAGGAGAACTAGAGTTATGGTGCCTCCACATGACGCAAAGCCCTTTGGCAGCCTGCAAGGGGTCCCTAACCTTTCAGAAAACTCCAAGAAAAGTGTTCCTCCTGTGAACAAGTCTGAGGTCCTTGGCCATGTATCACTTCAGAGCAAGAGACTGTGGCAGTTCTTTTCAAAGAATTGAGACAAGAAGGAAATCTAGGAAAGTATGGAGGAGTTGCCAGTGCTCCTCCCTTAGGAAGAAATCAGAGGTGAAACCAAGATATGCAACGAGCAGGGTGCCCATTGCCAACAGGTTCTTGAGCAGAAGAAACCAATATCGACATCATGACTGGGAATAATTATGTGGTATCCAATCAACTCTGATGTATAGCAATCCTTTCTAGAGTTTATTGGGAACAGAATAAAGAGGAATGCTTTACATGTCCCTTCTTCTGGGGTGGCCCTGGGACTGTGCAGCTCGCCCAAGCAGGCCACGCTTGGTTGGCTTTTTCCCCAGGAGACACCATGTGGAATTGACCTCCCAGGCTCTATGACTCTGCAGGGATGTATGTGACTCACTGATCTACCCAGCCAGCCTGATCTCATTGCTGGCTAGCATTAAAAGAGCTGAAACACTATGGAGTTCACTTAGGCACCAATTGTTCATCTTACTTCCTACCATTTCCTAACCTCAGCTCACTCTGACAGGAGATGACAAGGCTGCTCTCTGTTTACTTAGAAGAACTGCTGTAATAAAGCAGTGCTTTGAACTAGGCCTGAACATCCTGTACAAATGCAACAGGTTATCATTGACGGTGTGCCCTTTTACTTTGCGGTTTGTAAAACGAAGTTTGGAGACAATGAGACCTCTTAAATTATATGAAGGACAAAGAGACTGAGAGAGAGGGAGGCGAGAGAGACAAGTTGAGAGGGAGGGAGGGAGACAGAGAAAAAGAACCTCATTGTGTACTTCTGACAGAGTTGGAAGAGAGAGAAGGGGGGAGGGAAACCAGAGCCAGCTAAAAAGCTACTGCTATGCATATTAAAGAATGACATTATCAAGTGGAACAGACAAGACATGTATATAATGCATAAGCAGCATTTGCTTCTTTTCCAAACAACTCATAGATCACCAGAACATTCTCCCAAGTAGAGCTGTAAGAAGAATAGGAGGTAGCATCAGGAGAGACAGGCCTGCCAACTAGAAGCAGGGAAAGGATTCCTTATCGGTGGACCTTGACGATGGCAATGTGGTTGAGGTTTTTTTGCCTTCCAAGCGAAGAGGGAAAAGTGGTTGATGGAGGGAGTTCATTCGACAGAGGAAGAAGAGCTTTCCTCATTACAGAGCAGTCGCAAAGTGTTTGTGCAACGTTTCTGTTTAAGCCAAGTGCCAGAGTCTCCCTGATTTCCAAGGAGAGGAATCAAGTTCTGAGATGCAGGAGTTACACTAAGTGGCTTGACAGACCCAGAAGGTGGATTTGCCAAATGTGACTATTTTGTTCATGTTGATACATTAAAAATATAATTGTACATTACATCATATAGATCATTGGTCCACCAAGCCCAGTACTATAGCCTGTCTGATTGGGGCTACTGGCTCTCCAAGCTTTTAGGGTTTCTTGCCTAGCCTTACCAAGAGTCCCTGAGGATTTCCCATCCAAGTCTGAGCAGGTCTGACTCTGCTTTACCCCTGGAATCAGGTGAGACCATGGCTCCAAGGCAGTGTTATCAACATGACAAGTGTGGTTCTGTGCAAGTGGGAAAAGCAGGGATAAGCACAACTGCCCCTTCCCTTTCCACTGTTCTCTTCCTAGAGTCCTCCATGTCCCTAGACTTGGCTGGCTACAGGAGAAACATCACGTAGGTGTGGATGAGGTCTGTCCAACTCAGAGCCATGGGTTCTTCTGGGTTCTAAATCAAGTTGACAGTCCTCCACACTCCATCCCATGTCGCTGGGCTTGAGGATGCCTGGATCTCTTTCCTTGCAGCACACTAAGGAAAATGGTCCACAAATTAAACTCTTGACAACAATAACGTGGGTGTGAGGGCCTGCAGAACTGCTCGACTCTCCTTTTCCCAGTTAGGAAACGTCATGGTAGGGAGAGCTGCTCTTGCTTTTTCACATGCCAAGGCAGCCACTGGGCTGACCTCGGTTGATCACCAGGGCCTGAGTGTTACTCATAAATCTGCCAAGCGAATGCCCTCCCTCTATTAAAGAGGGACAATTTTTAAAAAGTAGTAAGTGAGTGCCAGGTTCATTTCTTTCCTCATTTAACACATTAAAAAGGTATTATTGCTACAAACTGGAAATTTTAATGAGTGTCTGTTGAAGCCAGGGATAATACTTTAGATTAAATGTGCAGAGAGATGATTAACGTGCTATGTACACTGCTTATTGTTCATAAACAAGGCAAAACATATTTTTACTTATGATAAGGCGTGGGACACCCTTAATGGAGTGAGCCATTTGGAAAAAAAGGATTAGAAAGAAAGGAGGAGAATGAGAACACCAGAGGAGAATAATACAAGCTTAGAGTGTGTGACACAAGGCGTTCTTGGCCCATAAGCTTTGCTAAACACAGGTTTCATTATACACAAAAGTGCTCCTTCAGGACTCCCTTCACCCTTGAAAGATACTGTGGAGAAAGCTAGTAATCCAATACAAGCCATGAAAGGCACCCTTGGGACAGGCTAGATTCATATTTTGGGTTGTTTGCCCATATTTCCAGTTGGGTTTGTTGGAGAAAGAGTCAACATAAGGATATGTAAGAATTTCAAAATCCAGGTAGGATCATGGTGGTGTCCATGGTGGCTTGCGAACAGTAGGATGATCAAAGCTGCTCCAAACTGCCTCCTTCAGAAAGCACATTCAAACAAGAGTACTAGTACTTAAAATACTAGTTTTAAGGTCCTTCCATTGATATCAACAACTGACAACTCAAGGAAGGTAATTCTGTTAGCCTTCCTGACTGTGTTTAAAACTGTTGGGGTTAAAAACTGTAGACTAAAGAATCTGAGACAAAAGTGAAGTACAGTATATAAAAAATAAACTTTATCTGTTTCTCTCAGGGAAAGGGGTAAATGGGATATTCCTAATAAAACAACAAAACACTAGCTGTACATACAAAAATATACCAAACAAAGTAACATAGGATAAGGTGACAGCAGCTCAGATCATTAAGCAAACACGCATAGTCTGCCTCGCTCTGACAATTGGCATGGAGAGAGAGGGATAGAGTCAGCAACAGGCTGCAGCAGCTAGCAAGAGCTAAAAGCTGAAGTGTCATGTTGTGAAGCTATTCCTTTTGTAGGAGCCTTACTAATTAAAGGGATATAACTCACAGCCTTACAGTTCCAAATGAGGTCCAGCTGACCTTAACCCTATAATGTCTGAATATAGACCTTGACCTATTCCAACAAAAAATCCCCCCTGAGTTTCATCATCCTCTGAGATAATCCATTTTTTCTATTGAATCATAGCTATCATCTGGTAGTTCCTCTTATAATTTAGTTGGAATTGCCTTTCTTGCAATCTGAATCCACTGGCCTAGATCCTACCCTCTGGAGCAGCATCTTCCAGATGACTGCCCTTCACATCTGTCATATCGCCTTTTCTACACTCTACACACCCAACTCCTTCAACTGTTCCTGACATGGACTAGCATCTAGAGCCTTCACCATTTTGGTTGGCCTTCTAGGGATGAATCACACCATGTTATCTCATTTGTAGGGTGTAGTGCCCAGGCAGAGATACAATGCTTGCATCTCATTTTAGATCAGGACACCTGAAGCATAATAACTATTCATAAGAAAGTCAGCTCAAGGTTACGGTGAATTCTCTGTCGTTAAGTTAGTTAAAATGACAAAACATTTATTTTATTTACTGTATTTATTTTGAGTATTTTTACCCCGCCTTTCTCCTTGGGAAAGGACCTAAGGCATCTTACATTAATGAGGGACAGTATACAGCCTAGTACATTAAAATTTAAGAACAGGGAATTGAAGGGCATCTTACAGCATTAACTGGCAATGTTAAAGCTAAAAGAGAATGTGAGTAGTTAAAGAAAGGAATAAAATTCCATTATAAGGGATGGAACTAACATTGAAAACACAGGTGTATTTATGAAATTGGTCAATGTAATCATGTAAGGTAGATCATCTAAAGTTATAAGGGATGGGAATGAAATATTGAAAACTGTTAATTCAATCACACAATGAGAGATATAAACACAAAGTTATAAGTGATTATAAGTGATTATAACTTTACGTTTACACTACAAAGTCTGTGTAGTCATATATAGTAGATTCATATAAAGACACATAATAAGTAGTCCATCTTTCAGGTAAAGCTTGCCCAAAGAGAAAGATCTTTGCCTGTTTCCAGAAAGGCAGCAGAGATGGGGCAGTCCTGGCCTCCAGTGGGAGGGAGTTCCAAAATTTGAGAGCAGCAACAGAAAAGGCCCTTTCATGTGTTCTTATGAGATGCACCTGTGAAGGCGGTGGGATGGAGAGAAGGGCCTCTCCTGATGACCTTAGCATGTGAGCTAGTTCATACTATAAGATTTGATCTTTGAGGTAGCTAGGACCCAGGTCGTACACTACATTGTAGGTCAAGGTCAGAACCTTGAATTTTGCCCAATAGCTGATCGGCAGCTAGTGGAGATGCTTTAGATGTAATGTGATCTCTGTACCTCAACCCAGTCAGCAATCTGGCTGTTGCATTTTGGACCCGTTGGAGTTTCCTGAGACTTTTCATTGCTATTCCCACATAGAATGCATTACAGTAGTCTAGCCAGGACATCACTAGACCATGTGTCACTGTGGCCAGAACAGGTTTCTCAAAAAAAAAAAAAAAAGAGGGGGGTGGGGGGGCATAACTGGAGTACTATCTTTAGTTGTGCAAATGCACAGCTGGCCACAGCTGTGACCTAGGAATCTAGGCTCAAGGATGATGGAAGGTAAAGCTAAGCATAGTCAGACAAGAATCCTGGACTTTTAAGAAAGCAAATTTTTGTAAACTTAGGGAATTATTGGCTGTGATTCAATGGCCCGAAACACTGAAAGAGAAGGGAGTCCAAGATGGATGGGAGTTCCTTAAAAGTGAGATACTAAAGTCACAATCTACAACTGTTCCAACAAGAAGGAAAAAATGGGAGATGTCTACAGAAACTGCAATGGTTTACTAAATAACTTTCAACTCAGCTAAGTATAAAGGAAAACAAGTACAGGAAATGGAATAATGGGGAATGCACCAAAGAAGAATATAAGCAAATAGCTAATATATGCAGAGGGATAGTAAAAAAAGCTAAAGTGCAAAATCAATTTAAACTTGCTAGAGAGATTAACTATAGTAAAAAGGGTTTCTTTAGTTTAGAAAAAAAGAGTTCTGTTTGGTGCAAAGAGTAGATGAGGTGGGATGGGAATTGCAACATGGAATAGGTAGAGAGGTAGCACAGGAACACTTGGAAACATTAAATGAATTTGTCTCCTGGGCCAGATGAACTACACCCAGGGATATTAAAAGAAGTGGCAGAAGTAATTTCAGAACCATTGGCAATAATATTTGGGAAGTCCTGGAGAACAGGGGAAGTCCCCATAGATTGGAGGAGGGTTTATATTGTGCCTATCTTCAAAAAGGAGGGAAAGGAGGACCCAAAAAATTACCGCCCAGTCAGCTCGAATTCAACTACTGGAAAGATCCTAGAGCAGATTATTAAGCAGACAGTCTGTAATTATTTAACTAGCAATGCAGTCATTACTGTAAACAGCCTTATGTCCTTTTCCAAGGAAAAAGGTGGGGTAAAAGTACTCTAAAATAAATAATACATAATTATGAAAAGTCAACACAGGTTTCTTAAAAACAAGTCATGCCAGACTAATTTGATCTCTTTCTTTGATAGGGTTACAGACCTGGTGGATGAGGTAAACACTGTGGATATTGCTTATCTAGATTTCAGTAAGGCCTTTGATAAGGATCCCCATGGTATACTTACAAAGAAGTTAGTAGAATGTGAGATAGGTGGATTTGTAATTGGTTGACTGATTGCACGCAAAGGGAGATCATAAATGGCTTCTCTTTAACTTGGAGAGAAAGTGACCAGTGCGGTGCCCCAGGGTTCTGTTCTGGATCCAGTGCTATTCAATATGGCTTGGAGGAAGGAATAGGGGGTAGGCTGATCAAATTTGCAAATGATACCAAATTGGGTGGGGTTGCTAATTCCCTAAAGGATAGAATGAAAATCCAAAAGGACCTTGACAGATTAGTGTGCTGGGCCAAAGCTAATGGAATGGGTTTTAACAGAGAGAAATGTTGGGTATTGCATCCAGGTTAAAAAAAAAATTGCACAGATATAGAATTGGAGACACCTGGCTGAAAAATAGTACCTGTGAAAGGGATCTGGGAGTCTTGGTGGACCACAAACTGAACATGAGTCAGTAGTGTGATGGGGCAGCCAAGAAAGCCAACATGATTCTTGGTTCCATCAACAGAAGCATAGTGTCTAGATCAAGGCAAGTGATAGTACCACTCTATTCTGCTCTGGTCAGACCCCATCTGGAGTACTGTGTCCAGTTCTGTGCACCTCAATTTAAAAAAGGATGTTGACAGCCTTGAATGGGTCCAGAGGAGGGCGACCAAGATGGTTGAAGGTCTGGAAGAAATGTCTTATGAGGAGCGGCTTAGGGAGCTGGGAATGTTTAGCCTTACAAAAAGAAGGCTGAGAAGGGATATGATACCTATGTTTAAATATTTGAAAGGATGTCATATTGAAGAGGGAACAGGTTTGTTTTCCATGCCTTCAGAGACTGGGACTCCAGGCAGTGATTTTAAACTACAGGAAAAGAGATTCCATTTGAACATTAGGAAGAACTTCATGACAGTTAGAGCTGTTTGGCAGTGGACTATGCTGCCACAAAGGAAGGTGGTGGAGTCTCCTTCTTTGGACGTTTTTAAACAGAGGCTGGATGGGCTGGATGGGCATATGTCGGGAGTTATCCCTATCCCTTGTTCTCCATTTCAAATGACGAGAGGCATCTCTGTCTTGTCTGAGTTTAGTTTCAGTTTGTTCCTCCTCATCTAGTTCATTACTGATGCTAAACACTAATCTAAAGTTGAAATAGCTTCCCTGGTATCCAGAGGTTATGAGAGGTAGAGCTGGGTATCATCAGCATACTGGTAGCACTTAACCCCCAAACTCAAGATAATATCCCCCAGTGGTTTCATATAAATGTTAAATAACATAGGAGACAGAATAGAATCCTGAGGGACTCCACAGGTCAGCAGCCTAATACCACTTTCTGTGTTTCCTCCCTAAACATATCTGAGTGATATGAATGAGAGGACAGGATTCACTGGGACATACTTGTTAGGAAAAGTGGAAGGCAGTAGCAAAAAGAGGGAAACCCAACATGGGATGCATTGATTCAACAAAAAAATCTATAACTGCCCAGAGTGACCTCGCTGCCAGATGGGTGGAATAAAAATCTAATAAATATATAAAATAAATAAATAACCAGTTTACAAGACATGGGCATTGCCTGCTCATGATGGGACCTCTTGAAAGTCATAATATCCCTGTAAGCTAACAATGACTTCATCATAGCACATAGAAACAAATACAAATAGAACCCAAACACACAACTTTGTTGCACCCATACTGAAGTAAGAGAAGGTGAATTCTAAAATGAGGGAATTGAGATGGAGAAGTGGGCCATCGGAATCATTTGATGCGAAGCTTAGTTCCTCTGTTGTAAAATTCAAATGAGAAATTGCAGCTGTAACTTCTTGAATCTTGTGAGGGTTTTGTGTTGTCAGGTCATAACTGACTTATAGCAAACCTAGTGGGGCATTCAAAGTAAGTGAGACATTTGAGGGGTTTGTTTTACCAGTGCCCGAGTGAGTTTCCAAGACCAAATTCTCTGGAGTCCTAATTCCTTGCTCTATCTACTACATTGCGCTGGAACCTGTACTCATGTAAAAATAAGCTTGCTTTATACAATTCCTTCCACCCTACAGCAGTCCTTTGGTCCTATATTTGTACATTCACAGAGGCATTTCTGGACCTATCTGTTTGCCTCTAGAGCCAAGACTTCTCTTCACTGTTACATGTTTGTAAAACTCCACCTTCCTAGGGAACCTTATTTGTACAACGCCTGCATCTCACCTTCAAAATAGATTTGTCAGTTGGCTCGACAGCTGTGACAGCACCAAAGCTAACTCCTTGGATTTAGGAAAGTACAAAAACAGCTGAGGGCAAAAGCTCACAAGTCAGCTTAAAGCTGTGAATCTCCTCTCCTTTCGCGCCTTCTCCCAAATGCTATTTCCAAAGGGTTGGGGGTGGCAGTGGTAGTGGAGGAGGAATGAGCCGGGGGGAAATTCTGCACTGATGGTGCAGTGCAGGTGATGAAATGGGCCCACCCCATCAAGAATCTGCTGCTCTCACTTAGTCAAGTCTTCTGGAAGCATGCTTCCTCCATTTTTCCTCCTCCTGGAGCACACGTTCGTTTTTGTTGAGTATTAGGGTGGATTACCTGGGTTCAGACTTTGGGCCAAGGTGGGTTGTATGAGCCTTCCTTCTGGAAGAAATTTGGGTTACCTTCACCATCAGGCTTGCTGTCTCTTTTGCAAAACAAAACTTAATTACACATTGAAATATTGGAATATAATCCACCTTTCAATGATAGGGCCCAGTTTGATGCTTACATCTGCTTTCAGAATGGCCAGAGTCCTCCAACACACAAGGAAATATGATAAAAGCTTTCTGCATTGAGACATAAGGAGTGGACATTCATCCACATGTTCAAGTCATCATGACCTGTGAGGAGAAGACGCAACGGGATTTTACAGCACCATGGAGAGCTCCTTTTGAGCCACTGATGGGGACCAGGCTGAAGTCCTTTAGGCGTAGATATATCCCAGTGTCCTGTAGTAGACAGAATGGTGGATTAGGATTTAGGAGGCCTGGGGACTCACTGGGGGGCTTGGAACTGGTAACACCACTCCTTAAAGGTCTCCTTTACTTTGAAAGTCTTGTTAGGGTTACTCTAATTTGGTTTTGACTTTTTGGCTCATAAAGACTTCCTTAATCAGACTCCATCATGCTCTCTCCATGAAAGGTGCAAGGCTTTAAAGGGGCTGATCTTGTGCGTGGTGTTTGAGTTGGCCAACTGGCTCCCAGCACTATGTGGCTTTTTGAGGTACATCTCTTAATCCCTGGCTCTGTGTGAGTTTGGGGACTGGAGGTGGTTGTCCCTGACCCTTCTTATTAGACTCCAATTCTTCTTAGCCTCGTCCACTCAACCAAATACATGAGATGATGTGAAAAGCTACTTTTTTGCACTGCACTGCTGGGCTCCAGGGTCAGAGCAACGAGGCTGTGAAAGTGATCAGCAGAAAATATCAAGAGCAAACAAAGCAAACTGGGAAATTCTACCCATTTGCACTGGTCTAGAGAATTCAATCTTCTATGCCACCTAAGTTAACGATTGAAAAATTTACTCTTTGAACTATGGCTCCCAGTATTTCCAAGCTGGCATGAATGGGGCCTTTGCTAAGCTGTGGTCCTAGCTGGAAGGGAAGATGTGTCCTTACTAAAACAATAGTGCTGAAGCTGAGATCCAAGTTTCCTTTGCAAAATCAGGGTAAAGAAAGGGCAGGCAAAGGGAGCTTCAGAATGAGGCAGAAGCGGCAGAATGAGACCCATCAGGAAAAGAGGGCAGGGCTGTTGAAAAAGCCTTGGTTCTAGCAGTCACCAGCCTTGCCTACAGGATACTGCCAGAATCCAGAATGTGACCCCTTTGGATGATCTTGGCATACAAAGAAGCTCATACAACGATGTGCCCTGAGTAGCAGTGTGGTCCGAGTGAGCAACTTTTCAGCATCAACTTCACCTGTTATAAGGTGTTAGTTGTGTACCTTGCAAGCTCTGTCATTGCAACTGAGATAACAGGGGTGTCAGCCAAAACAGACAGGGCTTGAAGAGCGGGGAAATCTCTCACTCAAATGATCCTCCTGCCCTAGATTTATCTCAATGAAATGGCTCTGGCTCCTTCACCATGATCTGCTGAGGAAGGCAGAATGAGCCAGAAATGAGCTAGGTGTTTATTTATCCTTTTGAGTGGACGGAGGACACCAGCTGGAACCTCCTGCTGCTGGTGAAACAGCTTCCTGACTTTAGAGCCATGAATTTAACTGTATTGATCTCACCAAGAGGAGGAAGAATGGATAGAGTCTTTGGCCCATTTCTGAGCTCTTGGTTCCCCTTGTTCTTCTCTGCTGCCCCTCCCTCGAAAAGATTATAGAAAACAAAGGAAGAAAACCAGGAGGTGGGTGGGTGTCCAGAGGATAGAAACGGCCTCTTTGAAGCTGAACTTGTAATGAAGAGTCGTAATGGAAAAAGTCACCATAAATAATTGGAGCGGTTCTGAGACTCTCTGGAACCGCCCGTGCCTGGCCCACACCATCATAAGCAGCACACTTCAAACCCGGTCTGAAAATTCCACTCAGTTCCCGAGATATCGGGAGAAATACATCTACTGCCGTTTCTGCAGGCTGGAGGCATTGCTAGCGAAATCAGGAAGCTTGGGTGACGGGAAACGCCACTTTGTATCCAATTTGTCAGTTTACACCGATACAAGATAACCGCAGCAGTTCATTTCCGCGGAGAGTCTATAAAACAGCAGGGGTGCTAAAAGAATAACTGCCTGCACGCTTTAGCCAATCAGCGACCCCCATCCACCAATGTCTCGTTAATTACGAGCTGGAAGGGGGTGCTTAACATGGATAAGATTGCAATAGATTATAGAGTTGACCACTACAATGAATTAGTTCCATGGTCCTTGGACCGCGAAAATTCGAAACTCCCAACCGACCCTGAGTTCCAGGGAGGCGGCTGAGATCTAGCTACGCCAGAGGCATGAATCCACCTTTCTCTACCCACTTCACCGTTCCACGAACCCGGCTTGAGTTAAGATATAGCACCGGTCTCTGTTTCTTAGCCATGTCTAGAGATGGGCACGACTAGGGAAAATGACGTTTTCGAGTTGTCGTGTGTTGGAGGCAGCCCGTGTCGGCTCGTTTCCGTTTTTCGTGAAAAACCGCAAAAATTAGTCGGTTCGTTTTTTCTTTTTTTCGTTGTCGTTATACTGGTTTTTTTGGGGGGGTAGCGGGCTCCTGGAGGCACCTCTGTGGGGTGGGTGCCTCCTCTGGCCCGCTATAAAGGGAAAGTGGGCTCCTGGAGGCACCCGTGGGTGCCTCCTATCCTCACCCACTAGGAAGGGGCAGCAGCAGGCTCCAAGAGACCCCTCAACATGGGGGTCTCCCTTCCTCACCTGCTGCTGCTGCAAAATGGCATGCATAACCATATGGATATGCATACCATTTGCAGACAGTGAGACCAGCACCTGGTCCCTTGGTACGACCCACCGAGGGCTGGGTCGCACCTGCCATGTCCCACAAAGAAGGGAATCGTACTTGCGTGTAGTGCAATGCAAGTACATCTGGCTATGGGCTAAGGTGGGTTTAGTGCAAGAGCTAGGGTTAGGCTAATGACGGGTAAGGTTACGGTGGGCTATTGGGTTGCACCTCTGGGTGCCTCTCTGACCCACTAAGAAGACAGTCTGTGACATATGGGTAAGGAGTCAAGGATTAGGGTTAGGGGGTTAGGGGGCTAGGGCAGGTTTTAGGGGGCTTTTTGGCACATCCCAGAAGTCTCAGTGGCCAAGTGGCCATGCAATTGGTGAGATGGCTCCAAAAATTTGCATGGTCATCCCCTCCCACATGGCTGGCCAGGCCACTGGGCCAGCCCATCATTGCGCACTGCGCAGGTGTAAATAAAATAAAATAAAATAAAATCAATGGAGGACAGAGGAGGAGAGGAGAGACATTTTGTTGCAAGAAAAAACCCACTGCTACTGTGAAAAATCTGGAAGTTTATAAATTTCCGCGTGTTTCTGTTGTGCTTGTGTGTTTTTGGACCACGATTTCAAAAACAATATTGCGTTCGCTGCCCCATTTTGGATCCCCCGCCCGCACCGCATGGCATGGCGAGTCCGGCTCCCCAGGACGGGGGGGAGGCGGGACCCCCCCTCCAGACCAGAAACCCCCCCTCCGGTAGGTGCCCTGAGGCACGGCAGGCATTTTCCGCCTGCCTTTTGGCCCGGGAATGGGTGGGGGGAGACGGGAGAGTTTAAAAGTTTTTTCCTGTGCCGCCCGTGCCACTTGCTTGCGCTTTGGCGGCCAGTGGCGAGACTGGGCTTTTTGCTGGCTGCGAGCCTGCGGCGAGTCCCACCAGACCAGAGCATCCCAGGACGGAGGGGGGGAGGCCGGGACCCCCCCTCCAGACCAGAAACTACCCCTCCGGTAGGTGCCCTGAGGCACGGCAGGCATTTTCCGCCTGCTTTTTGGCCCGGGAATGGGTGGGGGGAGACGGGAGAGTTTAAAAGTTTTTTCCTATGCTCCGTCCGTGCCGCTTGCATTTGCGGCGGCCGTTGGTGAGACTGGGCTTCTTGTGAGCCTGCGGCGAGTCCCACCAAACCAGAGCATCCCAGGACAGAGGGGGGGAGGCCGGGACACCCCCTCCAGACCAGAAACCCCCCCTCCGGTGGGTGCCCTGCGCCCTTAGTCAAGCGGGCATTTTTCCGCCTGCTTTTTGGCCCAGGAATGGGTGGGGGGAGAGTTTAAAAGTTTTTTCCTATGCGCCGTCCGTGCCACTTGCGTTTGCGGCGGCCGTCGGTGAGACTGGGCTTCTTGTGAGCCTGCGGCGAGTCCCACCAAACCA
>JAHTLZ010000202.1:305538-340370 GCA_023846285.1 Phrynocephalus versicolor | reverse complement strand
CCTGCTTTTTGGCCCGGGAATGGGTGGGGGGAGAGTTTAAAAGTTTTCCCCTGTGCCGTCCGTGCCGCTTGAGCCGGCGGCGAGACTCGTGCCGTGCGGCTTGTTGTTGATGCTGCCTGCGGCGAGTCCCACGCCACGCCAGAGCAGCCCAGGAGGGAGGAGGGGGGGAGGCCGGGGACCTCCATAAACCACCCCTCTGGTAGGTGCCCTGAGGCACGGCAGGCATATTTCCGCCTGCTTTTTGGCCGGGAACCGGGTTTTTTAACTTTTAAAAACTTTTTTTCTGTGCCGCGTGGCATCGCGCGATCGCGCGATGCAAGTAACGAGCACAACAAATCAGAGCAAAATTGTTCGTTCGTTGGTTCGAGCTCGAAGTCTGGCGGAGTAATTCCCGTTACCGTTTCCGTAGAGTAACAGAACCGAGTAACGGAAACGGAAACGGGAATACCGCTAAGTCGTGCCCATCTCTAGCCATGTCTCCATTCCAGGGGAATTCTGCCTTCAGTCGTCAATGCTTTTCTATGACAGTAGACTGTTCCCATGCTTTTCTATATCAGTAGACTGTCCCGCACTACCAAATCAAACGAATAGGGTTCTCTCCTTTTGTGGAAACCTTTGGAGACTTATTTCTTCTGTTCCAAAGGTTTCCACTAAGGGATAGCCAAAACCCCTCACTGGTAAATTTAGTTAACCCTTTCCAAAGAATTGGATCTTATTCTTTGAACTTTTAAGGCAGCCAGATACACAGCCCAGGAAAATTTTCCTGAACTGATGGGTTATTTCCACCATGCTCTTGGCTCATGGGGTGGGGTGGGGGATGATGAAGAACGATCATCTCCAAACCACAGAGATGTCCCTTTCCCCTGAAAGCTTACCTCCATCATCTCCCTCTGCCTATACTGGCCCTGGCCTCTGACCTCAGCCAACCAAAAACCCCTCCCCCTCTCTGCCCTACTCTCTTTCTCTCTCTCTCTCTCTCTCTCTCTCTCTCTCCCTGTCTCTCTCTCTTTTCTCTCTTCTCTTCTCTTTCCTTTTCTCCCCTCCCTGGGTGTGCTTACAATGTGTTCCTGCGCTATCCTATGTCTCCTGGACCTACACCATCTTGGGCAGGGACTCATGGCAAGGGAAAAGGACATCATGGCGACTCCACATGAAGGCTGCATCTTCCAGAGTGGACTCCATTGGTCATCCTAGATTCCAGCATGTCGCACCGCAGCTGCACCCCGGATTATCTCCAGCCAGAAGCTTCCCATTGTTCCAACTCCACACTCATCAGGAACTGTCTGATAGCCCCAGGGCTTATCTTATTGACTCTCCGGTCCCTCCATTGACTTACTGATTTCCCCAAGTTTACCCAGACCCCCAGACAATACCCAGTTTCCTCCTTTCCATTGTCACACCCCTGATGGCTCATTAAAGGACAGATTTGGCCCAACCACACCTGGGCAGGTGTCCAGTTCCAGATTATCAGGAACGCCCCGGGACCTCCCAGGACCTCCCTTGGACCGGCCCCTGGACTACACCTATTGGACATTATCGAAGACTGCCCCCTGCCCACCCCCAGGGAGGTGTGCACCTTGGGGGGAGGGAAAGGGGAAGGTATAAATGTTTTCCATCTTTGTCTTTGGGGCAGAACATCTCTGCACTGTCCTGGTGGGGTGTTCACCTGCTGTCTTTTATTGGGCTCAATAAAACCAGTATTTTCCTTTGGATCTCTCTCCTGTTGGACTCCTTATTGGGTATTTTGGGTTCCAGCAGAACTTAGCAGGACTAGCCTTGCTAAAATCTCAACAGTAAGGTGACTGCAACTGATCACCAGTGAGTGGTTTTATTTTTAACCTGCAGACCGGTGTCAGGGATAGGTCCATCTGGAGCAGATCCCAGAGAAGCTACGTTTCTAGACTTGCAGACTTCTTCAGATCAGAGTCAGTGGCCTAACTAGGGTGGGGGGCTTTTGGGGGAGTGGGGTAGGGGGAAAGGCACTATATGTACAAGTTCTGTGTTTCCAGTATGAGTGGCTTGGGCCTCGAGTATTTTAAGGTGCTTGTGGATCCATTGACAGGCTCCAGCCCATCAGTCTTTTGTATTTGTCACAATCACACTGAGTTTTGCAGGATTTCACCAGGGTGTCCTTGCGATACAGAGAAGTGGAGGGAGCATGAAAGAAGAGGAAGAGATGAATGCCCAGCCAAACTCCGTGCTCTCTAAGAAAACTCATTGGCAGCAGGGGTGGGAAAAAATTAAATTCTCAGTGGAAGACCAGATAATCTGGGCCTCTGCAATCCAGAGCAGATTCTGGAGGAGGATTTCAGAATGAAGGCCGAAGCCGCTGAGCTGAAATGTGGACAAAGCCAAGGACACCGGCTTCAGGGGTCCTTTCCCTACACCTTCCAGGGCAGCCTTCACAGGTCACAGGTGGGGAAGGCAAGTTTGAGAGACGCTGGACCAGAGAGAGAGAAACACACATGCACACCCACCTTGCTGTGCTCACTGTGTCGGAACTCGGAGGGACAAGGAGGGACATGAGCAGCAAACAGGACACAGGAAAGAGTGAAGGCAACTGTGCAGGGTGTCGGGGGAGAGGCAAGGGCAGGAAAGGGCAGCCCTGTGTCTTTCGCAACATGCCCCAGGGCCTCGTCTTTTAGCAACTCCTGCCCACTTGATAGCCCCCTTTCCAATGTGTCAGCTTCAGGATGCTTTTTCTGATTGACCCCAATTATAGGAGCCAGGCCACGGGGGACCCGGAACGACACTCCGATCAGCCAGGCAGCTGTTCAGCCTCTGGAAATGTGTCTGTCCAAATTCGTGGACAGGAAAGGATGCCCACCCAGTTCTAGAAATGGCAGTGGGGTTGGGGCCAGGCAGAGGATCTTGTGGGACCCTGGAGAGGAGAGGGTGGCGGAAGGGTGTCCCTTCCTTCCTTAAACCTGCAGGGAGACCTGAAGACAACTGGGGTGGCTGGCGTTCTCTGCTGATCCACACCCAAAATAAATCTGTCATGTTATTTCCAGGTCAAAAGAAAAACCAAAAGCAACACTCCACTCTGTTATTTCTAAGAGACCCACTTGAACTTCCTGGGAAATGGGATCTTGGCGAGGCAGCCAGGGGGGAGGGACAGAATCCATGGCTTACCTTTGGTTTCATTGGCTCACTGTTTGGAAGGAGCAGGAAGCCGAGACCACCAGCTCTTGCTCAGTGTGGGCTTTACAACAAAACAAGAATAAAAGCTTTGTTTTGCTGTGGGTAGTGGCTTTCCAAATCATTTGGTCACTCCTGTGCCCCCAAACACTTTCTCCCACATCTTTTACTTTATGCAGGCAGCTGTGCTGATCCGTGCCGGCCAATCAGTTTTCCTTTCACCCTCCATCAGGATCAGGTCTTGTGTGAGGCCAGTTGGTCTGAACTGCACAATCCGGCCACTCTACGATTGCTGTTTTGCTTCCAGCTACTGCAATCCCGAATGCTTAAGCTCAACGGGCCCAGAGAAGCCAAAGTGGCAGTGGAAAGAAGTGACTTTGGAATCCCCCAGTTCTGGGGAGAAGGCCCAGAAGTTTTGACTATACAACTGCCAGGTTGTTACTTCCAAGAAATATGAAGGCATGGGGGTGAGACACAGTATTTTCCCCTAAAAACAGAATGGTTTTGTGTGCGGATGGATTTTACTATTATTAGGGCCTGATTGGATGCAGTTTGTTCCTTTTAAAAACTTCTCTCCTGCAACCGAGCAAACGTTGGGGACAATTTTATTGGGGTGCCAAAGGCCCAAGATAAGGGCACGTTTATCTCACCCTTGCTGCATCTTAGGCAAGCTTGAGGATCTTCCAGATGAGGGAGTTCCTCTCGGAGAGATCTCCTCCATTCAGGCTGGTAATTGCTGCCAGGACCCTCCCCTCCCCCACCCCACGTCTCCCAGGCCCCTCCTTGCAACCTTGCTCAAGCCCTAATTTTTTGCACGAGACAACCAGCAGCATCCCTCCCCACCGCATGCAACCACCACAAATGCCTCAAATGGCTCTTGAGAAGAAATCTAATTTACTTTTTAATCTGGTTCGGAAATTTGCCAGCAAAAATTTCCCGAGACAAGCATGGCCATTTATTACTGTTTATCATAGCCACTGGATTCTTGCTGCTGATTGGGATAATGTAGCTGAGGGGAGAGGTGGCAGAGCGGTGGTTGGGGAGGGGGTTAGAGGAAAGAAAAATCTTTTGATGCATTATTTATTTGATACAATCTTCCCCCTGATAAAATCGGGACATGGAGGACAAAGCAACGACCTTAACAATTTCAGCTGCATAATGTGGAATATTGTCTGCATTTCTTTCTTTCTTTCTTTCATCTTCATTCTGTCTCTTGGCTTGTTTGGTAACAAAGGACATATTCCAGGGTTGGGGTGGAGGAGGTGGGCCCCTGCCTCATCCTCTTTCCCCCTCCATATGGGTGTCAGGAAGATGGACTTCACTCTCCTTTCCAGGCCATGATACTTATGCCGTGCATTCTGGGAGCCATACAACACTCACTCACCTACAGGAACACACTAACACCCCATGGCTGCTGTAGGAAGTTGGAGCTTTTACAACCTTGCATGATGCCTGTAGTTTCTTTTGGGGCTGGGAGGGACCTTTCATGGCTTCCAATCTACCCAGCACTCACAGTCATTCCTTTCCACCTTTGAATCTAAAGATATCCATGCTTCTATGAAGCATGTTCTTTTCCATTAGTCAGTTGCAGTCTGTTTGTTTGCTTCTTTGCTGTTGATCTGTTCACAATTGTAAGTGATGGAACATTTGTATCTCTCCCTTAAATGTCTCAGAGTGACTAATGGAGACTGTAAGTGCCAATTAGTGAGAGTAAGAGAGTGAGCTATTGGGTGCACTCAAAGTGTTTCATTTCTGTGTATTCTATTTGAAGTATGTGGCAGGAAAAATGTTTACCCCAAATTCAAAACTCTGAAGCTTAGGGGTTGGGAGGCAGCTCTCAGACATCACCGGCTCAATGCCCTACATCACTCCTTAAATATCTTTGGTGACAAACATCAGGAAATAGTCTTGTAAGGAAATATTGAGCATCTGTAGTTACAGGTCAGACCAGCAGTCTGGTCCATTGGAAGGGAAGCAAACCCTCTGAGAATCAGAAATTAGAAAAAAGAAAGTTGCATTCAATTATTTCTGGAACCCAATGACGGGTGAGAAAAGACCTCCTAATAATTAGTTTGCAACATACAGAGGAACCGTAGAGCTGGAAGGGTCACTGGGTCCAGCCCTTCTGGAGGAGGCCCAGTGGGGAAGGGAACTCCCAACTTATGGCTCCGCCGCAGCCAGGTGCCCTAAACCGCTGAGCTGTCCTGCAGTTCTTGTAACCCCCTTCCTTCCAAGCTCTGAAAGAGGGATGCTGTTGAACTGGATAACCTGGTAAAGGTCAGTTGGGTTAGAAGCAGAAGCCAAGTGTTTGCATCTGCACTGAGCCTCTCAGGAGAGGGACCACCTGAGATCATCCAGAGGGAGCATGCTACTCGAGTGGCCTTGGACAAAGTTCATGGTGGTCTCAGGGCACTCCCAAAAGGAGAGGCAGGGAAACCATCTCTGAGTATTTGCAACCTAGAAAACCTTGGAAGGGTCCCTGGAAGGGTCTTGGCTCGAAAGGGACTAGTTCATTGTTGTTGGCCTTGGTGCATATCTAGTATGCCGTGGATCTGAGGCACCCCATGTATTAACTGACCCATGAACAATCATAGCCATGGAGAAGATAAGGAGCCATGAGTAGGGAGGAATGAGGAAACCCTGAGATCCATTCTGGAGATAAAGAAATTGGGCGGGATGATGCATCCCTCCATCACAAAAATACAACAGAGGCTACAGTCAGCAAAGGACAAAAAGGAACCCACTTGCCACTGCAGGAGTATACTGGATACCTTGTAGTTGTGGCCAGGTATATATTGGGCCCACAAAGCACAGCATCCAGACCAGAATCAAGGAACATGAAAGACACTGCCAGCTGAAACAACCAGAAAAAAACAGCAGTATCTGAACACAGCCTGAAACAAACTGGACGTGAAATCCTCTTCTAGGACACAGAGGTACTGGACAACACTAACAATCACTGTGTCAGACTACACAGCGAAGCCATTAAAATCAGCAAACAAAAGCAAAGAGTCAACAACAACAAAAGAAGAAAGTCTGAAAATCGACAAAGCCTGGCTTCCAGTACTGAAAACTACAGTCTGCAAAGGGTGACTCCCACCCAGGCACAACAAGTACCAGTTCACACAATAGAACAACTAACGTCGTCCATCAACCACAGGGAAGGTTCCCTCCTACCCCCGATTGCAGTGAAACTTCTTAATCCCTCCATCACAATACAATGTCTAACACACTGAAAGAAACGAAGAGGTGTAGCTTTATATATTAAGAACATATATACTGCTGAGGAAATACAGGATATACAACAGGGAAAGCAGGTTGAGAGTATTTGGGTGAGAAAAATGAGAGAGATGTCATTGTGGGGGTATATTATAGACCCCCAAGCCAGCCAGAGGTGGGATGATGCCTTCTGTGAGCAGATGGCCACACAGTCAAAAGGGAGAGATGTAGTATTAATGGGAGATTTTAACTATCCTGATATATGCTGGCAGTCCAACTCAGCTAATCCAACAGATTCCTTGATGTCATTGCAGACAATTTCATGGTCCAGAAGGTATAGGAGGCAACAAGAGGAGCAGCCATTTTAGAACTGGTCTTAACCAGTTGAACTGGTGGAATCTTTAGGCGAAAGTGACCATGCCCTCTTGGAATTTTTTTTTTTTCATTTCCAAGTGTTTATTGTGATTATATTTACACAATGAGCATCCATCAATAAAAATCAAAGCAGGGGGAGAGATATTGATACATTGTTATGATTACAGCTAGCTTGGGCCCAAAAGTGGAAACTGAAAACATCTCCCAAGGATGAAGAAATAATCGCCCTCTTGGAATTTTTTATACAGTTGGAAGGTGAAGCTAGCCATAGTGATACAAGAATCCTGGACTTTAAGGAAGCCATTTTTGTAAACTTAGGGAATTATTGGCTGTGATTCCATGGACTGACACACTGAAAGAGAAGGGAGTCCAGGATTGATGGGAGTTCCTTAAAAGTGAGATATTAAAGGCTCAATCTAAAACTGTTTGAACAAGGAGGGGAAATGGGAGATGTCTAAAGAAACCGCAATCTTTGAATAAAGAACTTTCAACTCAGCTAAGTATAGGAAATGGAAAAATGGGGAATGCAGCAAAGAAGAATATAAGCAAACAGCTAATATATGCAGGGTGATGGTAAAAAAAAATGCTAAACCGCAAAATGTACTTAGACTTGCCAGAGAGGTTAAAGGTAGTAAAAAGGATTTCTTTAGTTATCTCTGCAGCAAAAGGAAAAATAAGGAAAATGGTAGGCTCTCTGTGTGGTGATGATAACCAGTTACTAACAGGAGGCAAGGAAAAGGCAGAACAACTCAATACCTTCTTTCCCTTCATTTTCTCCAAAAAGGAAGAAAGAGATCTGCTGGGACAAAGAGTAGATGAGGTAGGAGGACCCAAATAATTAAGCAGACAGTCTGTAATTATTTAAGTAGAAATCCTGTCATGAGAAGTCAACACGGATTTCTTAAAAACAAGTCATGCCAGACCATGCCTGGTGGATGAGGGGAACACTGTGGATATTGCTTATCTAGATTTCAGTAAGGCCTTTGATAGGGTTCCCCATGGTATACTTGCAAAGAAGTTAGTAGAATGTGGGATAGATAGTGCTACTGTTAGGTGGATTTGTAATTGGTTGACTGGTCACAACCAAAGATTGATAATTAATGGCTTCTCTTCAGGTTGGAGAGACCTGACCAGTGGGGTGCCCCAGGGTTCTTTTCTGGGTTCGGTGCTATTCAATATGGCTCGGAGGTAGGAATAGAGGGTAGGCTGATGAAAGTTGCAGATGATACCAAATTGGGTGGGGTTGCTAATTCCCTAGAGGACAGGATGAAAATCCAAAATGACCTTGACAAATTAGAGTCCTGGGCCAAAGCTAATGGAATGGGTTTCAACAGAGGGAAATGTAGTTTTCTGCATCTAGGTAAAAAGAATGATTTGCACAGATATAGGATGGGAGATACCTGGCTGGAAAATACTACCTGTGAAAGGGATCTGGGAGTGTTGGTGGAGCCCATTCCCCCAGTTTAGAGAGATTCTTCTGGAGCTCTTCACAATCTTCTCTGGTTTTTACCACCTGGAAAAGTTTCATGTCATCCGCAAACTTGGCCACTTCACTGCTTATCCCTGTCTCCAGGTCATTTATGAACAGATTGAAAAGCACTGGTCCCAAGACAGATCCCTGTGGCACACCACTTTTCACCTCTCTCCATTGTGAAAAGTTTCCATTGACACCTGCTCTGTGTTTCCTGGATCTCAACCAGTTCTCAGTCCATAAAAGGACATGCTCTCTTATCCCCTGACTGTGCAATTTTCTCAGCAGCCTTTGGTGAAGGACTGTGTCAATTTTCTTGCAGTGTTTGGATGAAGGGCTATGTCAAAAGCCTTCTGAAAATCAAGATAGACAATATCCACCAGTTCACACAGATCCGCTTGTCTGTTGACCTTTTAAAAAAATTCTAAAATGTTTGTCAGGCAAGACTTACCCTTACAAAATCCATGCTGATTTTCCCTCAGCAAGGTTTGTTCTTCTATAGGTTTTAAGATTTTCTCTTGGTTGAGGCTTTCCACCATTTTCCCTGGGACAGATGTAAGGCTAACCGCCCTGTAGTTTCCCGGGGTCCCCCTCCTTCCTTTTTAAAAAATTGGTATCACATCTGCTATCCTCCAGTCCTCTGGCACTGTGGCCGTTTTAAGAGACAAGTTGCATATTGCCGTTAAGAGATCTGCAATTTCATTTCTCAGTTCCCTTGGGTGGATGCCATCTGGGCCCAGTGACTTGTTGATCTTCAATTTATCAATTAGTCCTAAAACATCCTCTCTTTTAACCTGTATTTGATTTAATTCTTTAGTCAGTAGGGGCCATTCAGGCAGCGGAATCTGCCCAAGGTCTTCTCTCGTGAATACAAATGCAAAGAACTCATTTAATTTCTCTGCAATTTCCAAGTCCTCCTTAACCTCCCCCTTTCCTCCCTCACCATCCAGAGGGCCAACTGGTTCTCTGGTAGGTTTTCTACTTCTAACATCTTTAAAGAAGCTTTTATTATTTCCCTGTATATTGCTAGCCATGCATTACTCAAAGTCTTTCTTTGCCTCTCTTATCATCTTCTTACATTTATTTTGCCAGAGTTTGTGTTCATTTTGACTTTCCTCATTTGGGGAGGATTTCCATTTACAGAAAGACCTCTCCTTGTGCTTTAGAGCTTCTCTAACTCCACTCGTTAACCAAGCCGGCCCTTTTTGGACTTTGATGAGCTCTTCTTTCTTTTTGGTATGCACTTGTGCCGGGCCTCTATTACGGTTGTTTTAAACAGGCTCCTTGCACTCTGGAGAGATTGGATTCTTTTAACCTTCCCTTTCAGTTTCCTTCTAACTAGTTTCCTCATCTGAGGGAAGTTTCCCCTTTGGAAATTAAGGGTTGCGGCGGCCAAGAAAGCCAACACGAACGATTCTTGGTTGCATCAACAGAAGCATAGTTTCTCGATCAAGGGAAGTGATAGTACCACTCTGTTATCCTCTGGTCAGATCTCATCTGGAGTACTGTGTCCATTTCTGTGCACCTCAATTTAAAAAGGATGTTGACAATCTTGTACGGGTCCGGAGGAGGGCAACCAAGATGACTGAGGTTCTGGAAGAAATGTTTTATGAGGATTGGCTTAGGTAGCTGGTAATGTTTAGCCTTATAAAAGAAGGCTGAGAAGGCATATGATAGCTATGTTTAAATAGTTGAAAGGATGTCACATTGAAGAAGGGACTGGTTTGTTTTCCATGACTTCATAGACTAGGACGTGGGACAATGGTCTCAAACTACAGGAAAAGATATTCAATTTAAACATTAGGAAGAACTTCATGACACTTAGAGCTGTTCGGCAGTGGAATATGTTGCCAGAAAGGAGGGTGGTGGAGTCTCCTTCCTTGGAGGTTTTTAAGTAGAGGCTCGGTAGCCATCTGTCAGGAGCTCTGTGATGGGGGTTCCTGCATGGCAGGGGGTTGGACTAGATGGCCCTTGAGGTCTCTTCCAACTCTATGATTCTATGATTCTACCTATTCTTCTACATAGGACAAGTTTTCCCTTTCCCACAATTAAAAGCCCCACAATTTCCCTCTCTCTCTACCCCAGAGTGCAAAGACAACTCCTAGCTCTCTGAGCTCCTTGCCCTCTGAAGATGCCGGCCAGAGTCTGGCGAAACATCAGGAAGGAAAACTTCCAGAACATGGCCAAACAGCCTGGAAAAACTCACAACAGCTATCAGATCCCGGCTATGAAAGCCTTCGAGAATACAGATCCCCTTTGATGTGCCACAGCAGACTTCGACATTCAGGAGGGCCAAAAAATATATATGAAAAGATGGTTCCCAAGATGCCTGCATATCGCTCATCAATTTGCATGTGTGAATGACTCACCCGCACGATTAATCTGACTCTGGAGAGAAAGAACATTCATTTCACCCACTCAGTGCTTATTTTGAAAAGAGAGGTCACAAATGCTTGGCAGCCAAGTCTTTAGTAGAGCAATTATAGGGCAAAAGATCAAACACAAGAGTAAAACCAGCTCTTAAAAATAAGTCAACCCCAAAATCATTTGAATATGCAAACCAAGATGCTAGCATTGTGGTTTCGAATCTGAACCTTGACTCAGCCTTCTCTTATTTTATATATATATATATACAAATTGCCACTGGCCCACCATTCTAGCTATGTCAAAGCCATTGTGTATTTAAATACCACTAACTATTATTTTTATTTAGTTGCAAAAGAGTGTTTCAAGCACCAGAGGTGCATGTGTAGTTTTAAAGGAAAGGTGACTTAATAGTTCTTTACTGACATGATCTGTTTTGCATTCTTGTGGTTGTACGGCTACATATTTGGATATGATTCTGACTTCCAGTCTCCCCAAGTTGGCTACATGGACGTGTTTGCTAGAAAGCTGTTTGTTTATTTCAAATATTTATCAAGCACTCTTCATGAAAAATGAATACAGGGTAAGTTCACAACGATGCAACAGCTTTAAAAAAGCATAATGAGTTGGAACTTTGTAACAGGGAAGTAAAAATAGCAGCGAAATGTTTATGGATGTGTCTGTTTATCCTGAAAGGATGGATGGAATAAAATAGTTATTCTGTGGGGTAACATTATTGGTCCCACACAAATGCAACATGTCAAAATAGGCCTTGGATTGTCTGTTGATTATACGCTAGTCTCCTATTGGTGGCCCCGTCCAGAACACTTGAAGCCTGGCAGGCCTGTTCCAGCTTTACAAGTCACATGATTCTGTCACGAGCCATTTGATTCACTGTGTGCAGACAATTATCCTCCCTCCCCCTACTCTCTCCCTCTCTAGCTGCTAGATAGTTCAGTGGTTTAAAGCATCTGGCTTTGGAGCCAGAGGCTGGGAGTTCGATTCCCCCCATGGAGCCTCCTTGGCAGGGGCTGGACTGGATGACCCACAGGGTCCCTTCCAGCTCCTCTGCTCTTCAAAGGTTGCTGTTCTTGTTGTTATTTGTCAGCAGGAAGGTCATTTAAAAACACCTTACCATGCATGGTTTTACCTAGAAAACATATGCAAAGCTCCTTTAATGGTGGAAAGTCAGCAGCGAAACCTGTTTGTAAGACTGGATCTAATGTCTGTTTCTGCAGAAGGGTAGGAAGCTGATCTGAGATATGTTCATCATCCCTTTACATGGAATAATCTATATTTGAGCCACCGGGTCCCCCTTTTCCCGAGAAGTATCTTTTCTAGCATCTGCATTATCCCATGACTGTTGCGGAAAGCTGTGGCATGTCATTTGATTTATTCCTCTAAAAAGTAATTTTCCAATTGTTTTTTGTAACCATATAAATGTTGTGATGTTCCTAGATTACAAACAAAGGATGATGGAAATTCCCAGGGATGCATCCCCTCCCCCGCTTTCCTGCACAATAAATAAATCACCTCTCTTGCTTCCATGGTGACTCATTGCCACCGGGGACCATGGCTGCCCCAATCAAGCCCAGCCCTTGAAGTTTATGCAGGAAAACTTTCTCTCTCGCTCACTCTTCTTCCCTTTCAGGATGATGCCTCCTGCGGGAAGTGTAAATATAGAAAAAATGACAACGTGTGCATTAATGCTCGTTAGAATGTCATCATTATATTCTGCAAAGTGTCTGCTGAGGGCCTCCCTAAAGGGCACTTAGAAGCCAAGCAGCTGCTCCACATTTGTTCCAGCTCACATCTTGAGGAAAATGACATTGAGATAAATAGAGTGCAGGAGTGACAGGAGCGCAGGCGTGAACAGGAAGGGAAGCTCAGAGTGATGCCCAAGAGGGAAAGGGTGGTGGGCTAGAATCTCAGCCCCATATTGGCCTGAAGTCATGGGGTCACATCTGTCTCCTCACCAACAGGGGCTGGGAGGAGATGGAGGCTGTCTAGAATGGTACAGGACCGAGCGACTGGGTGGGAATCTAAATCCAACCATCACCATGGCCTCAAGAACATGCACCCGAGACTTTTTTTTTTTTTTGAAGTACAGTGGTACCTTGTATAAAGGAATTAATTCATTCCAAATGAAATTATGTTAAGCAAATATTCCTTCATACAAATTTCCCATAGGAATGCATTGAAAACAGAGTAATCCCTAATTGCAACCATTTTTATGTTGCACAGATTCGCTCCATAGGCGATTCTGATAAGCAATTTCCCCCTATCTCCGGAAATTTTTATGTTGTACAGAGTTTGTTATACAAACCGTTTGTTATACGAGGGTCCACTGTATAAGCAAATGCTTGCCTTCTCATCCTCCAACTCAAAAACAAGTAATTGTGTGAAGAATCTTCACAATTATTGTGTATTGATCTGTAATTGCTGGTTGAAGTAACTGCCTCCCTGTTCAAAAGGGAACAGGCCTATTGGTTGATTATAGTTGCTGCATTTGGATCTTCAATCCTATTGGTTCCCGCCAAAAGGCAGACTTGTGATTGGTTGTAATTGTTCCCTCCAAAATGTACCTTTTCCTAGCCAGTCCTGACCCCTATAAATGTAACTCCCTCTCCCCAGTCCCCAGTCTTGTCTCTCCTTGATTAAAGAGCTGTTCACTAGAAGCTGTTTCCAGCTTTCTTTGTCTCAGAGCTGCAATTACTGCTGAATCACTAACCCCACGCTACAATAACAACCTCTATTGCTGTTATGTGCCATCAAGTTGGAATTGACTTATGGCAACCCTAATAGAGTTATCAGGGTAAGAGGGATATTGAAGAAGTCATTTTACCACCTCTGCTCCCCCAGTGAGTTCCTGTGGCTGAGTGCAGATGGGAACCCAGGTCTCCTGAGTCTTTGTCCACTTTGCAGCCCTGGTTGGGGCCAAATGTTTCCTTTTTCTAGATGGAATGAAGTATTTCTCTGTAACCCAAATAAATCTCATGGCTTGTTTGTTTTATTTCTGATGTCCAACGTCCTGTTTATTGTCCACCCTTGAGGCAAGGGCTGTAGGGTTGAAGGTTTGCAGGTGAGGAACTTATGATGGCTAGGGGCAGCTTGTGTTTACACACTGTGGCATTGATATGCACAATACACCCCAGAAGATGAGTATGCAATATCTTGTTGCCCCCATTCATTGCAGGGGCACTCTAAGCACCCACACTCTTGGTCTGTCAGGTTCTTGTGGACAATGAAGCTGACAAGATACACAAGTAAAACATTCATTGGAGGAACCATTGTCAGCACTTTTAGGGTTATTTGAAGCTCTTAAAAATCTGTTTTCTTACAAGCTCTGAATCAACATCCAAGATTTTAAAAAAGAAGACACTTGGCCCTTACTTCACGAGGCGCGGCGCTCCGCAGCGATACTGCCTTCGATTTGAATTCGGAGGCGGTCACGTGGCGGTCACGTGTTCTCGCTTCGCTCCCGCCCCTGTTTCTCAGTACTCACGAGCTGCAGTTTTAGGACCGATTCGAGCACAACCTCACGTGCTCCCTTCGCATTCGCATGCCACTTTTCAACGTTCGTTATTTCCCATCCGTCCTTTAAAAACATTCCTACCGACGGCGTATTGATGCATCGATACTGGACTGTCAGTTGCAATGGCTCTACTGATTTCAACTGTTTCCTGGCATCATTGGCAGCCCCCCCCCCCCCCAGCCACTCTGCCTGCCCCGGGTGCCCTGCTCTGGCCGGGCGAGGCGGCAGCGGCTCCTCCTGCTCCTGCCGCCGCCGCCGCCGCTACTCGAGCGAGGAAGTAACAGCGCAAAGCGATGAAACGATATAGCGATGCATCGATATCCCTGTTTGAATATTTTTTAAAAAAAACTTGAAATAAAAGCCAAAAACCGAGACCACACGTCACGTTGGGAGCGAAGCAAGATGTGAAGCGAAAAGATTCCCGGGCCCTGGCAGGGGCACCACTCGCCCCGGTTGGAGCACGGTAAAGGGGGCGTGCTCGGGGTGGGATCGCAGCCAAAAAGGAGGTGCGTGCGGACTAAAATGATCGATTCGCACACAAAGGAGGGGTGGCCACGAAGCGAGCGGTTCGTGAAGTAACCGCCGTGATCTAAGATGATGGCTGTAAAGCTCCTTGAGGAGGAGTTCCCATCTCCGATTGCATCTCAGACTCAGCTCGTATTGCCTGCTGTGTGCCTTTGCAGGACTGATTCCCTCCTCCTGATTGCATTTCTCATGTAGGCCTTGGTATGAATACACAAAGCTGGCTCAAGGGCACTAAGAAAAAACAGAGTGAAAGGCAGGCCTGGATTCTGCCTCCCCACCTAGGAGCCACTCACTCAACTCCTCCAACCCTTTCTTCCAAGCAAATCATGGGACTTTGACCTGCCCATCATCTTGGCTGAGATAGACCTTTTTGTACTTCTCTAGTCTTGTTCTGCGCACAACAAGACTAGAGATTTCAGACATTTGTGAGATCCACCTGCATTTGGTATGCATAATCCAATGCATGATTTTCAAAGTGGGGGCAAATGGGAAAACAAAACAAAAACTAAATATGCAACACACCAATGAGGACATTTGTAAGTTAGGTAACATGCACAAATCAATGCACAGATTAGGGTTAAGAATTGTCTATGAGTTTTACTGCGGACATTAAAGCCAAAACAAACATTCACAAACTGACAGGAAGCAAGTATGGTATTTGGAACTCAAGTGGGATTCAGAAAGAAAAAAGAAGTTACATTTGAGAAGATTTTAACATCTTCTGTACAGAAATCCCAAAATGAGCTTCCTGATGGCTTGGGTTGTCGCCTGAATGGTGACGTCCAGACACTTTACTCTCATTCTGCAATCAGCCATGTTCACTCTCTCAAATGTCAATAAGCGGCCATGTTTGATTGGCTCTTCAGTGTTGCAGCATCGCCATGCTCATGCTGGGCTCCCAAACTGGCTGGGATTGTTCCATGGGGACCCTTCCAGGGTAGATTTTGCCCTCCTGGAAATATTTAAGACTTCTTTTAAAAGAACTACTTTTCTCTTGAAAAGCAAAAAGGGAGGAGGGAACCAGCAGATAGGCAAACATTTAGCACAGCCTTTTAAATCACACGGCTTCTTCTCTCTCCTGCTTCTGGCAACCTCTCTCGCAAAGAGAATGAAAGTCAAAGCCACCTCTCTTTATTTGCACTTCGCCTGGCATCCCCCTCCGGTCCCTGCCCCCCTTCTTCCTTATCTGCTGAGGACTGTCTACCTGGAAGGAATAGTCTCCTTATGCCATTGGCTGTCAACTTTAACTTAATCACTCGTTCGTCACTGAAGTCAAATATAGTTTATTAAAAATGTATGTCTCACTCAACCCAATTGCCCCTCGGCGCTCATCAGACCTTGATGTCTTCCATCAAACACTGAGAAGCATTTGCAGAGCTTGTTAGGTGCCTACTGGATTCAGCCTCACAAAGCACCACCATTTGCTGCACAGAGGGATGATCAAGCGCAGAGCCTGCCAGGAGGGGTGGGTGGGGGACCCATGTCCGGCCGAGGGAGAGTGTGGCCTTGGCAAGGCACAGGGAGGGTGTGTGAAGGATAACATAAACATAAGAACATAAGAACATAAGAAGAGCTATGATGGATCAGGCCAAAGGCCCATCTAGTCCAGCTTCCTGTATCTCTCAGTGGCCCCACCAAATGCATCTTGGAGCGCACGAGACTAGATATCTGTCTCCTAATACCACTCCCCTGCATCTGGTCCGTGAGGACCCTGGTTTTAAGCTTGAAGATGATACATCTCCATATCATAGTTTGTAACCTGGGATGGACTTTTCCTCCAGGAATCTGTCCAATCCCCTTTTGAAGGCATCCAGGCCAGATGCCATCACCACATCCTGTGGCAGGGAGTTCCATAGACTAACAACGCGCTGGGTGAAACAATATTTTCTTTTGTCTGTTCTTACTCTCCCAGCCCTCAATTTGAGTGGATGTCCCCTAGTTCTGGTATTTTGTGAGAGGGAGAAGAGCATCCCTGTATCCACATTACTCATGCCCTGAATTATTTTGTACATCTCAATCATATCCCCCCTCAAGCGCCTTTTTTCAGACTAAAGAGCCCCAAATGTTTTAGCCTTTCCTCATAAGGGAGGTGCCCCAGCCATGCAAAGTGCTTGCATCATGCAGTGAAGGACCCTTTTTTTTCTGGGAAAGAGGGCTGGGGTGGGGGACTAAGTTATATTGCAAACATATTTTGGGATTTCCTTCCAAATGTTATTTGGGCAAGAACTGTTTGTACAATTTGCTTGCCAGTCTGGAGACTATTATTGTTCTTGTTGCCGCTGCTGCTGTCAGCATTTAAGTAAAATAATGTGTACCTCTGGCCTGTATACCTAAGCCACTGGTCTCTTGAAATTGTCATTGTTGAAATCATTCCCTTTCTGTTCAATAAAGGTGCAGAGTTCAAATTTGGGAGTTCAGTTCCCCGCTGTGCCTTCTCCTGCAAATAGAACCAGTGTGGGCAGTTTGGGGCAAGCTGCACATTCCCAGATGACTCCCCAAGAAGAAGAGAATGGGAAACCTCTATATAGAAAAGCCCTGAAAAGGGACATCATTGATCAGAATTGGCTTGGCAGCACATGATGATGATTTAAGTGGAAGGGAGGTGTTGGAAGACTGGCAGCCCTGAAGATGGGGAGGGAGGAAGAAGTGTTATGGTCCCACTCTTGTGTAAAAAGAATTGAATGATCCATTGTTTGTCTTTTAAGGAAGTTGAAATGCCAGCCAATTCATGAAACATAAGTAGGCCTGGTTAGTTCTTCAGTGGATGGTCACCAGGAAAGATGAGTGATATCCAGGGCTAAGAAAGACCCTTGCCTAAGACCCTACCAGCTACTGTTACCAGCTAGTATTCACAACTCTAGATGGAGCAAGGGTCTTATTCAGTAAATGGCAGTGTTCTACTGTTACCTTGTTGGACCCAACAAGGAAAAAGATAGTAGTTCATGCTGAATGCTGAAGGCTGAGGCTCAATACCCATGGTCACTGGGGAAACTGAGGAAAAACATCTCCCCAAAACCCAGGACGGGCGCTGCCAGTCCTGCCCTTGAAGGGCCAAGGGCTGGACTTGTTCAAAGGCAGCAATCTTTTTTTGGTTTGGTTTGGTTTTCCTGCAAACTCGTTCACACTAGAGGAATAAAAAAACACATTCCCAGGACTGTTGTAGCTTCCCATTGCAGTGAAGAAAAGATCAATGCCTTCCATCCAGATTTAGCCACAGGGCACTCGAGGAAACAACACGCTCCACATCTGTGGTGGGAGAAGCTGAGCCAAAGGGATGGGAAAGAGCCGAGAGAGAGAAAGACAGCCAGACAGATGGACAGAAAGAGAAACCCAGCTGAAGGAGATTTTGTAGGCACATCGAACAGGATAAATTCCTGATGCCCAGATCAGAAGGCCTCATCACCAGTACACATTGTGGAAGTGATGTTTCCTTATATGTGTGTCCCTGTTGTCTCATTGGGATATCTAGGGATCTAAGAAACCCAGACTGACATTGGACCCCTTGAAATGTCACTATGCAATATGGACAACCCAGCCTGGAACACATGAGAAAACACTGGCCTATGGCCACCAAGTGGTGCTACTTGACTTTTGGGATGAAGCTTGCAGTGGAAGTCACAGTGTGAACACTCGGATCAAAATATTTCCAGTGAGTTACATTATCTTCACCTCCACCCTCTGATTATGGGTCAACGCATAATGAAGACAGGAAAACCAATTTCCAACCCCATCATGGCACCTGCCGTGGGTGCAAGCAGTGCTTTTTGAGTAAAAGAGGTAGTTGGGACTCTTAATACAAATTACAGAGAGCTTGAAGGAAGAGAGGAGTTGATTGTCTCATTCTTGGCCAGAGGTGAGAAATCCTGTGTGGTTCCAAAATTTCCCTGCTTTGCTGTCATGTTGCATTGGGGCAGCTTACGGAGTGATTTAGAAAGTGTTGTTTCCACCTTTACTGTTGCCTCAAGACCTTGTGAGGACCATTGGGGCAACCAAAGCTCAGAACATTCAAGGAGAGGGATAGGAGGGCATTTTATCATCAGTCTGAAAGGTCCAGACCTCCCAAAGCATCTAGCATCACTCCAAGACTCTGAGTGCAGGAGAAAGGTAGGATGTGTCTATGCAGAAGCACCATAAATAGATGTTCAGAGGTAGCCAGGATCAGATCTTAATCCCGCCTTACACAAATCTTGCCCAGCTATGTTGACTTTAGCCTAATCCTTTAATGTGTAAAGCAATTCCATTCTTGTTTGAAGAGACCGCCTGGCCTCTGGAGGTAGGAAAGGGGCCATGAATGACAGGTGCCAGGCAATGCACAGTCATTGAGCTCTCTAAGATTATGACCCCTTGAAAAGGCTCAGGGCTCCCTCTCCTCTGTGGCATTGCTCTTCTGTAGAATCACTTTTTTCCAGCATCAAATCCAGCAAAATTTAACAGGAATCAAAGCACGCAAGCAAATCTACCTCAGTCCCTTGCAGTGCACGTGGCAGTAATTAGATGAAAGCCATTCTAATCCTTTATTTTCTTTCTTACGATGTCACTCATCTCAGTAACAAAAACTGTAGCTTATAGAGATGGGCATCTTACGAAAAAAGACACTGTTTGGTCATTTTGTAAGCTTTTGAAATGTTATGAAACGGGAAACAGAGTTTTGTTACGAAACGAAATGAAACACTTCTTTTCCCTTTGAAAATAAAACATTTCATTACTCTGTAAAATGGCTCCCTTGTAAAAAGCTACCCACCAAATTTGGTGCCTCTAGGACCCAGGGGAGCCATTTTATAATTAATCATTTCATTATGAAAGTTTTACAAAAAATTGTTTAAAAGTCAAACAAAATGAACTGCTAGTAGAAACAAAATGAAACAAATCTCTGTTTTTCTGTTTCATGCCCATCTCTAGTGGCTTACATTTATTTAGAAGTAGGATGTAGGCTAACTTCAGCCCACATCTGAATAACTTACAAAATCAGGCTGATTCAGACTTATTGCATGATGTTGGGATCCAATGGGAAAAGCCAGATTCATTGAGGGGCACTTATAAAAAATCACCCTGTTTTCATCAAATCCAAGCGGCTTGGCCCTTATTCTATTTTCTATTTTCTATTTTCTTTTTCTTTTTTGCAAAAGCACACCAACTTTAAAACTGTTTGGTATGCACACCTCTGACACTCATTATTTGGAATTTGGCAGGTTTACTATTCAGGGGTTTACCATGACCCCAAATCTCACATACAATTAATAATTACTTTGAAAAAGAGTTAAAGCCCATTTGGTTTTCTGGTGTGAATCAAGGGGAGGTTCCTGATCCAAATTTACTCTTGGATTCAGATCTAGGACACAAATGAAATCAGGTCAGGTGTAACATCTGAACCGAAATCCACTCTGAAACCTGGAACAACTGCCTTCAGTACCAAAGAAAGAAAACTCTGCAGAGCCCTCTTGTTAACTACAGAGGCATAAGGATACACAGTGTATCCCAGGATGATGATAATGAGGATTGGCATCGATGAGGGAGGTGGATGATGGATAACTCTGTTCAGGAGCCCCATCTTGATGAGTTTATTTTCCAGCCACCAGTTTCCGGAAGAGATGCCTTTTCTGCTATCCAAAGGAAGTTCTGAAATATGTATGCATTCTGAAAAAGAAAACTAATGAGCAGCGAGATACTGTGCAATGGCCCTCAAGATTTGGGAAACTTTTAGGGACAGGAGAGTAAGCTATAGAAACTCTGAAACCAAGAAGCAAACAAAGAAAGTTCACTGGACCTTGGCTCCCTCTCTGCTTCTCAGTCTGAATAAGATCCTTGATTCCCTGGAAGAGTTCGGGGAATGCTCTGTGCCATGACAGGCAGGCAGCCTCACCCCTATGTGGCAATAAGGTGCCAAGCAGAGAAAAGGCCACCGAGCAGGGACTCCCTGTCTCTGGAGTCTCAGTATGGTCTGTGATTCCTATGAGTGGATATTAAGCAAGTGCTTTTGCTGTCCATGGTTCTGATCTGGAAGGCCTGTCATATCCTGGGAGGAAGAGGCCATCAAGAGAGAGCTCCCGGTGAAAACAACCTGCTTTGAGAGACAGAAGTGGAATGTAAGAAAGGGAAGATGCCTAGGGTGGGTGACTGGGAGATTATAATCCAAAAGAGGGACCCAGAGTCGGACTCTCCTTAGGGAAAACTAATTCTGACAAGAGCATCAGAGCTTTTTCATTCTATGAGCACTTGGTTCTAAATTTTGGGGGAACATAACCAACTTGAGCTTCCTGTCTTAAAAACTAGCATCATTGTTGTCAAAGGGTCATGTGGACAAATTAAGAATGATCCATTTACACCTGTTTAGATAAATGTTTTTGTACAGCTGCCTTTCCCTCTGCCTTGTCCAAGGGTCACTGCACATGGGTACTATCCATCATCGTTGGAACAGGATTGGACACAATCAGTTGGAGGAGCAAGCCATGGAGAGGCATCTTACAATGGCATTATGATTGCTATCAAATTCCTTATTTCCAGTCCAGAAATGCAGGAACCACCTAGGGGCAATATAGTCTCCCTCTACTGTTGGCATGGTTGAGAAGGCCAGGTAGGTAGCAGAAAATTGTTCTCATAGGAACTCACACATCACATTATTGTCTTCCATTGGGGTCCTTCCAGGTGTTGGTGTTCTGTGGTGACAGCCTTGAGTCTAGGCGATTTTAAGGGTTCCTTCCGAGCTGCTATGGCAATGCCTTAGCCAAAGGGACCATTTCCTTTGCTTCTCTTTCACATCAATGTCCTTCTCTCTCTCCCTCCTCTGGACTCCTCTTTCTTCTCCCTCCCCTGCATTAAGATGTGGACCCCCTCTCTCAAAAGGCAATAAATCTTTCTCATTCAAATTGTAGAATCATTAAAAGCAGCCCAGGAGGAAGAAATAATAAGGTGCCACTTTACAGCCTAAATAAAACTCAGAAAGAGGCAGTCCATAATATGAATTTCAGGCTTTGGCTGCAAATAATTCATGCATCATTTTCAGATAAGAAACAAGAATGGCGCTGCGTCAGCACCTTGACTGAAAAATAACTTTTTGTATTATTTTATGCCTTTCAGTAATGGCCCTGTTTGCCATATATCACCTGCCACTAACTGAACCTTTCTTCCTCCCCACCTGCCTTGCAATATCCTCTGTGAACTGCCTCACCTGTAACATGAGAAAATGAGACAGGGGGGAAGAAAACGGGGTCACCAAAGGAAGCTGAAATAAAGTTGCAATTTCTCTGAGATGCACAACAAGGTCAGGAATCATCAGCAACAGCTTGAAGGGATTTTCGAGCGGGGGATTTGCAATGTTTCCATATAACAGTTCTTTCCAGATTTTATGTCCTCCAAACAGTCCCCCTTCGACACCCAATGGTACCATCTATACACTGAAACAATGGCCACCAAGAGCTGCTGCACATCATTGCAATTTGATTTGGTCACTGTGTGCAGTGGTTCACATTAGAGATGGGCATGAAACTGAAAAACAGTGTTTCGTTTCATTTCATTCCTGTAGTAGTTTTGTTTAGAGATGGGCACAAAATGAGAAATGACACGCTGTTTTGTCGTGTTGTAAGGTTATGAAATGTTTTGTAATGAAATGAAACACCATTTTTTCCTCTAGAATGAAACAATTCATTCTAGAGGAAATGGCAGGGGAGCTTCCTCAAACTATTCCCTGGAAGCCCCTGAAATTTGGAAAAGTTTGTGGTTCAGGGAGCTGAGTTATGAAGCTCCAAATGGGGTCTGGGTAGTTAACTGAGAGAGTCTACAGTGCACGTGCCAGCAATTTAACCAACAACTTAACTCCTATTAATTCCTAAATTGCTAGAATGCCTGCTGCCCACTCTCTCAATTGAATCACAGTTTGGGCACTTGGTCTCTAAAAGGTTCGCCATCACTGACTAAGGTAAAGGAAATGAATTGTTCAGAGAAATTAATCCTAGCCAACTCAGGTATTTTCACCTATACTGTGTTGAATAACATCCCAGTTTCTAGTAGTATAAACGACTCAGTGTAGGGTCCCCACTGCCAAAGGGCTACAAAAGCAGACATGGCTGCATTGGCGCCCATCAAATTCCAGCAGCTGTTGGAAATAATCACCATGTGCCATCAAGTCAGTTCTGATTTATGGTGAAACTTTCCAGGATTTTCCCAGTAGAGAATACTCAAGAGGATGTTGACCCTTCCCTTCTTCTGTTGGTGCCCCAGGACTGAGCCACTTGCCCAGAGCCACCCAGGCTGGCTCTACTCTCAGGAGGTAGAGTGAGGAATCGAACTCCCAACCTCTGGCTCTTCAACCAGATACCTAAACCAAGGAACTATCCAGTGCACAACCCATAAGACTCCTGGCAGAGAGGGCTACCCCACCAGCCAAAAAGCAAGCAAACAATAGCTCCAAATGTAATTCACACCAGCAACTCTTCTGTTTTCTAAACAAACCACCAGGAATTTCGCCCCTCTTAGTTTTGCTCTGCTTACTTTCTTTGGAAATAAACCTGATTTTATTGAGTGATGGAGAGCAAAGGTTGGGAAAAGACCAGCCCTTGCTCCTCCCACTCCCCCCACCCAGCTGAGAGAACTCGGAGGAGCGGTTTCCTTATAAGACTGTGACCTCTGGCCCCATTGATGCATCGATAGACGAAGACCACCGGGGCTGACAGGTGACAATGGACTGCCACACACCAAGAGGGAGAGTTTGCTTGGACGTCGCCAAGTCCCTTTTATCTTTTGAAGGCGGGTGAGTAATGGGTCTTGGCGAGCCATCCGTTCCACCACTTATCAATATCAGACTGGCCGGTAGCTTCTGCATATTCTGTGTGACAAAAGAGACGGCCGTCATAGCTTGTCAAAACTATTTCCCGTCTTCCTTTAGAAATCATTAGGATGAAACCAGATGCGTATGGTGCCGTCTTTGCATTCAAGTGGACTTCAAGACCAGGAGGAGGGGGGTGGCTTGATCTTTGTTCCTGACCATGCCAAATTATGCAGCAGCTTTCAGCTTCCTCATTATGACATCCTAGTTAAGGTGGGTCCTTAATTGATAAGCGAATGTACAACCTGAGAGGTACATGGAAGGAGACAGAAAAGGCACTTTCAAAATCCCTCATCTAGTGAAAGTTTAATTTGCTTTGGAAAGGAATCAAGATGCTTAGTAGGTGTTCAGACCCGAAGGTCCCAGGCTTATTTGAATGTAACCCAGTTTCAGGGCCATCTCTTTGTCAATGATTCTCCTCCTGCTACTTCCATGGCTTTTCACTCACAATAGAGCGTAATTCAAGACACCCTTTTGACCCAATTAACTCCATCCCACCCTCCGATGCTTCTGATAAAATGAGGAGCTGGCTTGTTCCCTTTCAGTTTCAAAAAAATGGTGCGTGCCATTGTAGATGGGCACTTTCATTATGTACTCGCACTGCAGACACGTCCTGCCACAGTATCACTAGCGGCGGTGCCAGAGTCGTGAGGCGATTAAGGAAATGTCAGTTGATTAATTGCATGAGTTTCATGTGTCAACATATGCATCCATTTCCTTACAAATAAAAATAATCATTCAGCCCTCCTAATAAGAATGTACTCCTCGCTGCGGCAGCTGTCTTTGCATGAGGGGTAAATGTAGATGCCTCTCTTGCCATTCTTCTTGCCCTCTTCACAACTTACATAGGTCTCCTCTCTCTCTCTCTCTCTCTCTCTCTCTGTGTGTGTGTGTGTGTGTGTGCATGTGTGCATACGTCTGTCTCTCCTGATGAATTGAGAGCACCCTCCTCATCAATTGTAATCTTCCAAAATTGGTTAATATGCTCACATAATCCCATTGGAGCTTTTCTGACGAACGGTCCTTGTTGCCCAGGCAGAGCAGGGAGGTTGTATTTTGACTCTTCGGGATGGCATTTGCTGCCTGGCGTCCCTCCCTCCTCTCTGTCTAACTAAACCAGCCATCTATTATTTATGTGTAGCCTAATTAAGGGTTGTGAGTGGCTTGATCTTTGTTTACTTAAGTCCTACTGCAGAAGATTGCCAAGAGTAAATGAAATTAAATCCAGGCATGCGGGAAGGAGGGAGGGCGGCAGAGAGGGAGAGGAGGAGGGGAGGGGAGGAGGGGAATTGCAAAACAGTTTAGGGAAGGACGAGTGGGGTGTGTGGGGTCTCTGCCTTTGCCACCTTCTGAGATGGCGACCACAGCCATGGCCTGCCTTTGATCCCCACCCACCAGGCTGCCAATTCAAGCTTATCTAATAAAGACCCAGATCAAGTAGACCCAAATGAAAGGCACTGGGGTCTGAAAGCAACTAATCAAATTGGATTAGCTCTTTTCAGCCTCTCATTTTGCTTTCCACTTGTAAAACTGTGGCTCCATTCTTGTTTAGATACTGAATTTGTTCGTTTAATGAAACACAGAGATGGGGCGGAGGGGGGATAATTGTTTTTTCAGAACAGCAGAGACGCAATTTGGAAATTAGATATTTTGCTGGCGGGTCTGGGCCCCTTTCTTTGTCTTCCTTCAAAGCCAGCTTCAGCACTGGGGGTCGGGGGAGAGTGTGCCCTCTGGGTCATGGTATCCAAAATATTCCAGGAGGAATATTGCCTAGGATTTGACGCAAACCTTGGAAATGGCCCTGAGAGTTCCACTCTCTCTCTCCCTCCCTACATCCCTCCCTCCCCCCCCTTGTTTCCTTGTTTATTAATCTTTGGTGCAACTCCACTATCCAGCCTGGCCATAACCTGTAGTCCTCCAAGCAGCCAGTATGGATACTGAGGAAGGCTGTCCATGTGGCTGGGAGATTCAGGAGACATGAAAAGCAAAGAACATTTCCAAGCTCTGCTTCAATGATAGCAAAATGGATTGTGATGTGAAATGCAATTCCCAGGATGTTCATGCTAAAGCCAGCCTTGCCAATTTTCTCTAGGACTTATATATCCTTATCCTTATTGAAGAGGGAACTGGTTTGTTTTCCATGGCTTCAGAGACTGGGACTCAGAGTAATGGTTTCAAACTACAGGAAAAGAGATTCAATTTGAACATTAGGAAGAACTTCATGATGGTTAGAGCTGTTCGGCAGTGGAATCTGCTGCCCCAAAGGAGGGTGGTGGGGTCTCCTTCTTTGGAGGTTTTTAACCAGAGGTTGGGTGGCCATCTGTCGGGAATCCTGTGATGAGGGTTCCTGCATGGCAGCGGGTTGGGCTGGATGGCCCTTGAGGTCTCTTTCAACTCTATGATTCTATGACTTCATCCTGGCAGCTACTCCAAGACCAGGGAGAGGCTGAGAGAAGGTGACCAGGCAAAGGTCATCAACTGACCTCTGAGACAGCAACGAGGTTGATGGTCAAGGTCATGCCAATCTCCCATGCAGGAACCAGTGGGCCTCTCCTTGGTGTGGATCATGGTGCTCATGTCCCCGGGGGTTGTAATTGAGCACAGTCCTCAACCATGCTGTCCAGGAATGATGGAATTGTACTCCAACCAATCTGGAATCTGGAAGTTGAATCCTGGCAACTAGACTTCTTTTCTTGTGGGATCGAAATGTTTCACTGTTCATCCAAGTAGCTTTGCCAGTCAAAGGAAAGTTGGTGTGAGGCCTCCAATTTATAGTTCACATTGGTTTCACATTACCCTGGTCTGAATAGGCTTGTTAGGTGGACAATGGCGTACTCCCAGCTGCAGCTCAGGCTTCTCTACTCGCCTGTTGTTCTGAGTGAGAGATCAGCCAAGTGGGCAGGGCAGAAGAGCCTGAGCTGTTGCTTGGAGTGGAGGAATCCATTGAGAAGTTGCCAGAAGCTAGCACACCAGGCTAGGGTGGTTGATGTTGAGACTGAGGAGGTGGAAGAGGAGTGCTACTGCCTTCAGGAACCGAGACAGACCTGTTTGTGCCCATCTCAAAGAGGGATTGTTAAATCTCTTTCTAAGCCAGTGGAAAGGACATGTAGTTCCTCAAATGTATTTTCACTACAGTTGCAAGGAGTGCCATGGGTCACATTATAGCCATCTCTGGAGGACTACATGTTCTCCTATTCCGGCTCTAAGAGGAGGAAGATCCCTCCATGGGTGCAAACAAGCTTCAGACTTGCAAGACTAGCATGCACAGATGCCTCCTCACAAATGGTGGGCTGGCACGCATCAGCCCTCTTTGCTTCTCTAAATGTATCACTTTCTGACAGCTTGGGAGGAGATCATCACAAAAGCAGCGTGGCCTTCAAAGCAGCCTGCTCGTCTCTTTGTACTAAACACTGAACAAATTGGTTTATTTGTGCCTGTTTTAAATATAAATATTGTGAGACTGTGGTGTGTTGGGTTTTCTTTCCTCCTCCCTTTCCTCCCCCCCCCCATCTCTTTCTCGTTTTAAAAAAGAAAGACATAATGTGGGGGACCGGTAGTGCATTTTATGAAACCTCTAATGAATTCTGCAAAGGAGAATATCGTTACCCATATGGGGTGCATGAAAGGGAAGCAGATGAGAAGGAATACTGATTCCTCGGACTGTGTCTTCTCCTTCCTCCTCCTCCTCCTCCTCTCTCTTTTTGGCAGATTATTCAAAGCAAAGACAAATATTTTATCAGAGAGTTGTAGAAATAAGGATGATTATAGCTTAAGGGTGTGAGTGGATTTCGGGAATATTTTCCATGTGCAATTAATATGGGATTGTAGCAGAGGGAGAGCATTGCCATAGAGTTCGTACTGTAGCTGCTTTGGGAAACAGAGTTTTAGCTACATTCATTGGTAGATGGATGCTTTTATAAGCTGGCGATTATAAAAGCATCCAAATGGTCAAATGGGTCCGGTCTAGTCAAATGTGAACCATTGGGTGAACCACAATGGATGTGAACCATTCCATGCTGACTGTTCAATTGCTAGTCTTTTCCAGGTCAAAACAGGTACTAAATGAACTCTTCCAATCATTGGCGCAGCAGTATGAAGCAATGCTGGGGACAAACACATAGGCACATGCCTGGTTTTCAATCTTTGTCTCCTCTTAGTCTCAATGACCTCTTCCGAGAACATTTTATTCTACCCCTTTTTCTGTTCTTTCATTCAGGCTCATGCCTTAATGACGGCTCAAGCACGGGCCTTCTACAAACAAAGTCAGCTTTCTCTTAGGGTCACCAGTAAGATATTAATCAGGCAGCTATTTATCAATGGTCATTTGGTGCCCTGTACTTAAGGTAAGCTGCAAAGACAATTAGTTATTGCATGAAAGTACATTAATTTGAGCTCAGGAAGAGATTGTGGGAAGCAGTCTTGTGACTCCAGAGTAGATGGAGTTAGCCCTGCCCCTGGAGGTTTATTCCTGGTACAGGAGCAGCCTTGCAGCTATTTAGCAAATCCTTCTTGCTATCCAGAATGGGTCACTATGGAGTTTCCCATCTGTTTCACAAATCTAGAAGACCTTGAGCAAATGAGCTTGGTTTTGTGTTAGCATTTTTCATCACAACAGGTGTATTTCATAGGAAATGTAAATGGGAGGCACTGTTTTTGAACTTCACAAGACAAATTGTGGACCAGGTTAATGGGCACCAGGTCCTTAAATCACTGGGCAGCCATCCGTTAGGTTAGCAACTTTCAAAACAGGCTGGACTCAAAACAATGTCTGGATGTGGAGCCATTTGTTTTGGATGTTGCTTCCATGAATGATGCACTAAGGCCATTTTCTGCCTTATCATAAATTCCGCAAACTCATGAACTTTGCAATCTCTCAAGCTCGGCACTATCTGGGAACCACTTATCTTGTGCTGAAAGCAATATAAAAACAGATGGCAAAGACTGCATTGAGTGATAAATCAATAGCACTCCTGCCACTTTGGTCTGCAGACATGTTGGGGACTTCCAAGTTGAGGCAAAACACATTCAGCTAGTGGAAGGCTGGAGTTGATAGTGTGGGAAGGAGTGAGCTGAATCTCAAAGGTACAATGCTACCCTCCCCCCAAATCCCTAAAACCAACTGCAAGACTTTATTTGGCTGCGTTTTACAAGAGGTGACCAGGGAAATTGAGTTCCCATCTCATGGGGATTGATAAAGGTTCTGCTTGAGAATGGGAGCCTTCTGGAGATTCCAGTTCAAATTAGGACATAAACCCTAGCTTATTTTGTCCCCCTGTAGAAAACTAGAAGAAGGGTTTTAATTCTTGCTTTGAAATAGAATGGGCATATTATTGACTGGTTGCTTGGTGGAGTGAGTTTCCTCATGGATATTTTGCCCATTTGGAAGATTCATTTTTGGGTGTTTTAGAAAAGGCAAATGTTGGGAAATGTGCTAGGTTGTTGCCTTCCTGCAGGAACCAGCAAAGAGAGAAGGACTGGATCCACTTCCTCATCTTAGTACTGTAGAGTCAGAAGGGATGCCCCCCCCCCCGATCATCAAGTGCAGTCCCCATCAAAGAGACATGGGGAGGAATCAAACTCCCAATCTCTGGCTCCATAGCCAGATGCCTAAATTGCTGAGCTGCCTTGCCATTGGTTGGATACAACTTTTGAGAGCACTTAAGGAATTCCTAGCAGGTGTTGTGTTTTAGGTCAAGATGGTTTGCCTCTCTGAGGCCTGAGCAGACACCAAGCTTGTTCACATCCCTGTGAGCCACATTCCCTGGGGATTACTCAGAGGCCCATGACAATTTTTGTCTGGCTCCTTTCTCTTTAAATATCTGCAGTCCTCCTCTCTGGTCTACACCTCCTCTCTAGTCCAATGGTGTAGGACAGAAGCACAGGCTTCCATTTCATTCATTTTTCTAGTGTGACACATTTTTTTTCTTTCTATAGTAGATGGAGAGAAAGCATTACTGCATTACATAATGCCTGCACAACCAAAGATGGGCAAGTGGTGGGAAGGGAATATGGGCTCTGGGTTTACATTGTATCTAAGATTCTCATAGAGGATGTGGTGGCTCAGCAGGCTAGAGTACTGGAACCATCAGCTGCAAAGTCGGCAATTCGGCAGTTCAAATCCCAGGTGCCACACAGCAGAGTGAGTTCTCGTTGTTAACCCCAGCTCCTGCCAACCTAGCAGTCTGAAAGCATGTAAGTGCCAGCAGATAAATAGGTAGTACCATAAAAAGAGAGAAGGTAAACAGGGTTCCGTGCACGGAAATGTGTTCGGTTATGCCGGCCACGTGGCCACGGACTTGCACAACACTGGCTCTTCGGCTTAGAAACGGAGATGAGTGCTGCCCCTAGAGTCGGACATGACTAGCACACATTGCAGGGGGAATCTTTACTTTTATTTTAGGATTCAGCTCATATCCAAATGGGGTGGGTTTTGGGGAAAAAACAAATAAGCAAAAAATACTTCATTTCAGAACAGTTCAGAGGGCATCCAATTTGACTTTCATCCAACTCTTGTTTTGATGTGCTGTTCTTGTAAGCTTCTGCTGTTGACGATCACTGGAAATCAACAAATGACTAAACCTCCCTCTCTGCCTCTGAATTGTATGCCAGTTTCTGATGCAGTAGAGCTCTTATAGTGGATGAGGGCTGCCAAATGACACACAAATGGATTAAAGAGTTGTTCTATTTCTTTTTATTACAGGAACACACACTTTCCTGTCCACAGCTAATAGCAACTCAACAGTTATAAGAGCAGCCCATGGCACCAGTCCCAAATTTCTTTCTTTCTTTCTTCCTTCCTTCCTTCCTTCCTTCCTTCCTTCCTTCCTCCCACCCACTTCTCTGCCTGCTGTCTCAAAATCATGGAAGCCACTTCAGTTGCCAAATGCAAAACGCATTCTTGAGTTTGGACCTTTGCCAGTTCCTTTGAAAGAAAGACCACTTAAGAGGTTCTGTGGAAGCCTCCTGTAAATGACGATAACTGTGAATAATATTTTTAATCAAATGCTTTTAAAATCAGGACTCTGAGCAGAAATTAACAACAGAAAATAAATGCTGCTTGTTGCCTTGCAGCCTATTCTTCCCCGTCTTCTTGCCCCCGTGTGGATGCTGAGGCAGGGGAACTTGCCAGATGCCATAGTCTCAAAGAAAGATGGTGTTCTCTGGGCCTGGAGGAGAAGGCAAGGAATCCATTTCAGAAGAAGCATTTGCCATAGGCAAGCGGAAGGCCAGTGTTCCACAGAGGGTACTGAGTCTCCTCTGAGTTTAAAAATGCACGTCAGAGATCAGGGTGGTGCATGAACGCTTCACCTCAAAGTCCTTCCCTGACTTGGATTTTTCTCCCAGGCTCGAATGGGGTGAATCCCAAATCCAGATCCAGACCAAAGGGGAATGATAAGACACAGCTATGGAAAGAAGGGAAGCATGGCACAGGTCTGCCTGTGTTTGCAACACCCATTGAATGGATGGGGCACATGTTGCTTCAGATTTTTTTAAAAGCAAATGTGGAAACTACCTAATCAAGTGACACTGAAACCTGTTAAACTTACTCTTCTCTTTAGTGTCCATTATAGATCCAAATTTTGACACATCTGTACAACCCCAACCCCACCCCACCCCCAAAAGGCATTGTGTCATTCTGGTTGTATAATTTAATGCCCTCACAAATGTTCAAGCGAATTTGGAGCCAATTCTCAAAGCAGCCCCCCCCCCCGCCCCGGGGACCAAACAGAGCACTTTGGGAAGCTTCAGACCAGCCTAAAAACTGGATGGAAAGAGCCATGGACAGGCTTCATAGAGACTGAGACACACCACAGATTGCATGTCTTGGAACAGATTCTCCCAGCAGAGAGATGCAGAAAATAAAATATATTCTGCTACTGCTGGATGACTTGTCTCATTAATAACTTGCTAACATTCCACCATATGTTGTGTTTTTATCACTTGACTCAGATCATTATGACTTCATTTCAGAGGGGCCCAGAGTAAATGAAAACCCATTCTAAAGGTTATTTAACTATTAAAACAACTATTAATTAAAGTTTGCCAAGTTTTAGGAGCTCAGAGAATAAAGAGACACTAAGTAAATACCAGTTATTATTTAATACAGAGGTAGTGAATGAAATGTTCCACGTTGGAGTCATATTTCCAGGAAAGGCAGGGATCAGCCCTCTGCCTCTATATTTTCCAGGCAGGTGGATGGCCGGTGAGTCCCCACAGAGATGCCTGAGAATCACTGGTGAGTATCTCTGCTCATTAAATCAGGAGCGTGAATGAATGAGTTGAATGAACTGCGAATAGCAATCACCGTTATTAATGCTGCTGTTGCAGCCTCCCTGTTTCACATTCCTGTGTAGCATCGCACCCAAATGGAGAACTCCATGGCTCAGCAATAGGGATAGTGGCCATTTACAATGCTTACCTTCAGCCCAAGGGAAGAGCCATCAATACTTCACCTCCAAGTCTCCCCCCCCCCAGCTTAAATATTCTTTCAAGCTAGAAACATAGGAAGCTACCTGGCAACATCAGAGTTATGGTTGATCTAGCCCAGCATCATCAGCTCTGACTGATAGCCATGGCTCTCCTGAGCTTCAGAAAAGATTCTTCTCTAGCTCTGGAGATTCCAGATCTTCCCTGATGGTCCCGCAGCCACAGGCAAACCAAGCCTGAGACCAAAATCACATGAGACTGGGTGTATTCAGGGTGGTAAGAAAAAGAACTCCAATCCACCTTGTCTCTCATGTACTGTACTGTATTACACTATTATGGTCTGGTTTCTGTAGAAGGAAGGGGATCTTATCCCCTCCCCCTCCCCCCGTTTACACTGCTGTATCTGGAGGAGAATCCAAGCAGGTGACAGGACCTGGAAAAAGTTCTCATGACCCCATTATCTCTTCCATCACTAGCAGAAACTCCCAGAATGCTCCTACAGAATATCTCAATACAGTAGGAGCCCCGTATCCAAAGGAATCAAGATCACTTACTCACAGTCTGAAAATACTAAAAAGATTAAAAGCAAAATCCTAGAAATATACATTTTTCTCAGTGCCATTGCCAGAATTGGCCATCAGAGGAAGACAGAGTCCATGCTAATTATAGCATTCTCTATTAAAATACTGTAGTGTTCTCCATAACCCATGTTTCTCAGCATCTGCAAGGTGGGGAGAGGTCTTGGAATTGATCCCCTGCTGATATGAGGGTCTTGCTGTATTGAAAGACTCTTTTCAGCACTGCCTTTCCTATTCTATCACACAGACCAATCTGCAAGCTACAGGAAGTGAGGAAAACCTTTGATGTTCTCAACACTTAAGAATTCCCTCTCCAGATGATGGGTTATTTGTAATAAATAGTTTGGCCCCATTGCATGAAATTGTTGTTGTTGTGTCTTTACAGTCATGACCGACTCTTCGTGACCCCATGTCCATGGAGTTTTCTTGGCAGGAATAATGGAGTGGCTTGCCAGTTCCTACTCCAGACACCTACAGCACCTGGTATTCCCTAGTGGTCTCCCATCCAAGTACTAGCCAGGCCCGGCCCTGCTTAGCTTACGAGATCAGGCGAGATCAGATGTGCTGAGGGTTTCTCCTGAATTCCTTTTGCTTGCATAACGGCTGTGTCAATCCACAATGTCATCCACATCTGATTCTTTCACCTTTCAGCTTGGCACTGTGCATTAAAAAGTAACCAAGGAGCAGTTTGGAAGGTTCAAGACATCATCAAGCCACTGCTGGAAGCAAATATGACTTTCAGATAACGGCACCCTGAAACAACAAACACCCAGTCCAGTTGGAAAGTTGTTTCCCAAAGTTCCTGCAAAGTTACACAACTACAGAGATGTGACGCAGAGAAAAGGAGAAGAAAGGGCAAAGCAAGTCGGCTATGACTCAAGCTTTTGCTTTTGGAGGAACAAACGAAAACAAATGAATATGGAACAGAGAATCCGAGCAGTAAATCAGGGGACAAGACTGGCTGGCAACATTTCTTAAAAAACAAACCAAGAAAATAAGAGGGGTCTGTGTAACCACCACACAGAGACAATAATCGCTAATCAAGTCAAAGTTTCATTCTAATCAGTTCAGTTGTTAAGGAGAGGGAGGAAAGAGGAACAGCAAACGTCTAGCTTTGAAGAATTACCATTCATTACTGCCTCCACGCTTGACGATGGCAGAGTCGGCACTGGTTGTCAGCCTCATTACGGCCCTTGTTTGTCTTGAGTTTCAAGACAGGGCCCTATTTTTCACTGAAAGCAGGGACCAAAAAAGAAAACAATTACAACCCCCCAAGCTCTTTCACCAAAGGAGAGCGCCAAAGACCAAGGAGAATCTTGAGTCCATCTTCTGCTTGACCTGGTGGGAGCTGTTCCCTTGGTCAGCAGCTGCAGGGGTTGGCCTGACCCCAACAACATAGTTCTGCTTGTGAATCAATGTGGATGAAGTCCTCCTCCACATTGGCCAATTGAGAGACCTTAACAAGGATTTCCAAAGCTCCACAGAGGTCCTCACTTCCAGCCGAGGGCAAGAAAAATAGACCTGGGAGTGAGTAGGGAGAGTACTGTTAATGTTTTCCATAAACCATGCCAAAAGAAAGGAAGGAAGGAAGGAAGGAAGGAAGGAAGGAAGAATGTTGAGTCCACAGCAGGCTATTCCTGCTGTATGCTGTTGGGTCTCAGAATTCCCAATAAAGAGTCCAGCAGGAGAGAGATCCAAGAAAAATACTGGTTTTATTGAGCCCAATAAAAGTCAGTAGGCGAACACCCCAAACAGGACAGCGCGAGAATGTTCGGCCCCGAAGACAATGGTGGTTACAATTGTATACCTTCCCCCTTTCCCTCCCACAAGGTGCGCGCCTCCCCGGGGTGGGCAAAGGGGTGGTCTTTGAGAATGTCCAATGGGAGCAGTCTAGGGGCCTGTCCAGGGGAGGTCCTGGGTGTTCCTGTTGTCTTGGAACTAGACACCTGTCCAGGTGTGGTTGGGCCATATCTGTCATTTAATGGGCTATCAAGGGGTTGATAATAGAAAGGAAGAAGCTGGGCATTGTCCATGGGTCTGGGTAATCTCTGGGTAATCAACAGGTCAATGGGGGAGCTGGGAAGTCAATAGAAAGAGTCAGACACAGTTCCTGATAAATGTGGAAGTGAAACAATAGGGAGCCTCCAGGCTGAAGTTAATCCAGAGTTAATCTGTGGTACATGTTGGAACTCATGTCGATAGTTGGAGTCTGTTCTGGAAGATGCAGCCTGTTCACAAAGTCGCCATGTCTTCTTTCTCCCTTGCCATAAGCCTCTGCCCAAGATGAAGGTCCAAGGGGGGTGCAGGACAGTGAAGGAACATGTTCTCAAGCAGACCCAGGGAGAGCAGGTTGGGGAGAGAGAGAGAGAGAGAGAGAGAGAG
>JAHTLZ010000202.1:292752-305528 GCA_023846285.1 Phrynocephalus versicolor | reverse complement strand
GAGAGAGAGAGAGAGAGAGAGAGAGAGCAAGGGGGAAGGGGGGTAGGCCCTGCCTTGGCATGAAAACCATAACTATGCCCTAGACGTGGAGGGTATCTCTGAGTGTAAGGATGGCTGTCCATGAGTGCCATCCCATGAGTTTATGAACACAGAAGATGCAGACTGTGACCCAAGGGGAGTTGTACCTAGGGCATGTGACTGGCTGTTTTAAATGTCCAGAAAATGAATATTTGTCTGGCCAGATAAGGGTTGACCCAGTCCGAATTGTTAGAGACCTGGTCATGCTGCAGTGAGAGCGAAAAGTGAACTTACAGAGGCTTTTTTCTTGACAGCGGAGCCTCCACAGGGGTGTTTTTTTCTAATATCTCCGGAACGGAATGCTCTTTTGGATCGGTTTTCTTGCGTTCTGATTATGATAGGGTAGGGCGATCATCGGTGGCCTTGGGGAGCCCCGGAACCAGTCCAACTTTATAATTCTATGTTTTTCATTTCCATTGTGACTCATCAAGAAAGAAAGAAAGAAAGAAAGAAAAATAAAAATAAAAGTAAGTAGTATCCTTCTGCTTGGAGAAGCAAAGCACACACAGGACGGACAGCAGGAGGCTCTGCTCTGCTGGAGAGATTTCAAAGGGCAGGGCCACTTTGCCTAAGCGGGTGAGATAACGCAGGCTATTTTCATGCTTCTCACAGACTGGGATGGGAGGGGGAGGAGCTCTGTTTAAAACGGGGCTTCCCCCCAGTAGGAAGCCTCTTTCATGGAGATCACCCTGCCCACCCCCTCCCACCCCTTGGTTATTAGTACTAGTGTGAAACTGGTCACTTTCAAGGGCCGGATAGGAATTTTTGACTCAGTCCCAAGACTGGCCATGCAGGAGCTGGGACTTTTCACCTATCCCACACTACTGCTGGGTGGTGCATTGTTAGCTTCTCACAGGAGTCGGTCACACTGGCGAGCAGTGTGGAAATCTCAGGCATTTGGTGAGTCCTAAGTAAAATTCCAGTGCTAGTCCACCCAACCTTAGGACGCTGCAGCTCTGGAAGTCACAGTGTCAGAGGAAGGATGCACTGGGATTTCTCCCTGGGCCAAGAGCCGGCAGTAGTGGGGCTTGCGGACCTGGGGGAAGGTACTTGAACTTACCAGCCAAGGATGTGCTGCCGTAGGGATCGTGGAACCAAGGGGTAGTGGACTCGTCCAGACATTGCCAGTTGGTCGGGTCCCAGGAGACCCCTTGGTCCCAACTATCAGTCCAAGCTACATCAGGCCCCTCTTAGAGTTATTGTTTAAATAAAATGTGGCCTGGGATTAATCCCATTTATAAGCCTCTTGATTTTGCTGTGCTTGGGCAATATTCCATGGGTTAAGAACGCTCAATTTCCAGGCTTCCGAGCAGACACTGTCCTACTTTAATGCAAATTTTGTGCAAGTTCTGAATGGAATTTATGCAAACTTTGCCCAACCAGGAGGCATTGTTACAAACACATCGTCAGAATGCTGAAGATCTTCATTGGGATGAGGATTATTTCCCTAACCTGCATGAGTAATAACAGCAACAAAAACAGCTTAAACTGATGGGTGACATACCATCCTCAGGGGGTGAACAAGCAAGTGGCCAAGGCTTAATCCGGATGCTCCCATTGATTAACTCCAGGTGTGTGATAGAACCATGGTCCTCAGCCAGTGGGACACAGATGTAACCTAGGTGAGACTCAAGGGTCTTCATAGCAATCTATAAGAACTGGCCCACTTTCAGCCCCAGCGGCCTCCTTCCAGTGCAGTATGCTCATTTCAACCAGCAATAAAATGTATATTGTTTTTGTTTGTTTTATTGGCACCCTTTCTCCTGATCATGTAATTTCTTCCAGTAATGATATTGCCATGTTGTATCTATTATCTCTGCAGAGTTTATAGCAGTAAAAAAAGCATGCACAACAGTATTGTTACAATTTTCACCGGTGAACACAATTATTGCTTTGATTTCCATTGGCTCCCAACAATACTACTGTAGTGCTTTTACAATCTTAACAATTGATCAGAAATCATAAATAGAAAGAGATTTGTGTCCTTCTGTGGGGAAGTGAATGTTTTGCTTCTGCCACATCAATACCCACACGCTTGGATACAAGATGCAAAATATAAAGGTTTGAGGACATGATGAGATGTTGCGGGACATGGTCACTGGCCTTGGACAGGGAGTCAGGATAAGGTGCTTCTTCTACATGGATTGTCCAAAAATGGGTGTCTTATTCCCAGCGCTGTCTGAACAGCCCTCTGGAGAGGAGCTCCTGTTCCTGGTTAATTGCTATTGGGAGAGCTTCTCATGAAACTATTGATCATGAGTTGTCGCCATTGCTGTTCATGAATCAACATTGAACTTCCTTCTCAGCGTCCCTTGAAGTGGGAAACAGAAGTGTTTTCTCTGGTATAAGTGTGTATGCACATGAACAGTAATGCGCCATGCAGCATCTTTATCTCTTCATTATTGCAATGGCTTAGGTATGTTCTGAATGATCAACGACACAAGTGGAGCAATTATGTTTTCCTCTATCTTCAGATGTGCACACAACCTCTTTTAAATCTGCCGTTGACTGACAGCTGAAGACCACATGACTGTGTCGTATGGAAGGCAAAATAGTGCCATCAGTAAGATATGATAGAGTGGGGCTGTGAGGTGAGGTGCAGTTCGAACAGCCAATCCCAATATGAAATCTAAAGTGTCACACTTGTGTCTCTATTTCCTTCTAATTGGACGAAGTCCACGTTGTTCTCTGGAATGGCTCCTCAAGAGGCAATAGCCACACCAAAGGAGGGGCCAGTTGTTTGACTGCAGAAAAGCTGCAAGCACAGTATCCATAGTATAAAGGAAAGGACCCAGTGAGGTTTGGTAATACATGACCTCCATCCTGCTGTCCATAATTTCAGAACCTATCAAATGTACAAGGCACCTTAGCCGTCTTCCTCAGTCATAAGTGGGCCTTTTTACACGACCCCTAAACTGCGCCGCAAATGGCTCCCAGCTCCGGAGTTTTAAAATGTTTCCCCACCAGCTCCGGAGCTTACAGGAAATTAAGTGCGACTACGCCCCCATAAGCACGTCCCAGCGCACCTTTCAGGTACCTGCTCTCAGGAAGTGAAAATTCCTTGATGCGGTATAACGATAGTGAGTGCGGGGCTCTCCTCCCTTCTGTTTGTTGTTTTTTTTTTGGCTCCCGCCCCTTTAAGAGCTACTTTAAGAGAATGAAAAAAAAGAGAGAGAGAGAGAGAATGGAATGTTGCTGGGAGCAGAGCGAGGCAGAACGGAGGTAAGCCGATCTTTTCTTCCTTTTTTTCTCCATCCCCTCACACCGCCAGCAGCCAGGAACCGGGAGGGGGTGGGAACGCAGGAAGAGCGACAGACCCCCAAGATCTCTGGTCCGAATTTAAGGGACCAGCGGATCTTAGGGGTCGTGTAAAAAGGCCCAGAGTCACAAAAGAAGATTTGGTTGCCTCACAGTGATGTAGCTGGTAAGTTACTCTTTTTTAGTTGAGACTCCAGTTCCCAGGATCCCCAGGCAGAAGAGTGAGCAAAGAGTCCCATCCCCCCCCCCCAACACACACAAGCTATGATCTAATGCAGATTTGAACACTTCGCAACATCTCCTTCTTCCTGGAGCTCCAGGGACATTTTTCCTTTCTTTTGCTACAGCTCTTTCGCTGACGTGGCCCAGCTCTAAATGCCCCAATTTGCACACATTTATGCAGACTAAAGTTCCTTCCCATTTTCCCTGCCTCCCCCTTTGCCAAAATTTTACAAAACCCAGATCCCAGTGGTTGGAGAGGGCATTCATTTTCAAAACATAGTGTGATTTACAAGAAAGAAAAGAAGTTATTATGCCCTCTATGATTTACCTTCTCAATGTTTTACTGTTGAAATAAATTGTGATCCAGGAAGTTCCTTTGGAATTATTACTTTATCTGAGGGAGCAGCAATGCCATGAATCTTACTCACTGATCACTAATTCCATTGGTGTATCTTGTGAGCATCATAGAATCATAGAATCCTAGAGTTGGAAGAGAACTCAGAGGCCATCCAGTCCAACCCCCTGCCATGCAGGAACCCCCATCACAGTATTTCTGACAGATAGCCATCCAGACTCCGCTTAAAAACCTCCAAAGAAGGAGACTCCACCACCCTCCTTTGTGGCAGCATCTTCCACTGCGAATAGCTCTAAGCCTCTAACTGTCATGAAGTTCTTCCTGGTGTTCAAATGGAATCTCTTTTCCTGTAGTTTGAGACCATTGCCCTGCGTCCTAGTCTCTGAAGCCATGGAAAACAAACCTGTTCCCTCTTTGAATATTTCAAATATTTAAACATAGATATCATATCCCCTCTCAGACTTCTTTCTGTAAGGCTAAACATTCCCAGCAACCTAAGCCACTTCCTCGTAAGACATTTCTTCCAGACCTTCAACCATCCTGGTCAACCTCCTCTGTACCCGCTCGAGGTTGTCAATATCCTTCTTAAACTGAGGAGTGCAGAAATGGACACAGGACTCTAGCTGGGGTCTGACCAAATCACAACAGAGTGGTACTATCACTTCCCTTGATCATTCTAGACACTATGCTTCTGTTGATGCAACCAAGAATTGCCTTGGCTTTCCTGGCCGCCACGTCACACTGCTGACTCATGTTCAATTTGTGGTCCACCCAGACTCCCAGATCCCTTTCACAGGCAATATTCTCCAGCCAGGTGTCTCCCATCCTATATCTGTGCAGGACCCTACATTTCCCTCTGTTGAAACCCATTCCATTAGCTTTGGCCCAGGACTCTAATCTGTCAAGGTTCTTTTGGATTTTCAACCTATCCTCTAGGGAATTAGCAACCCAACCCCATTCTGGTATCATCTGCAAATTGCGTCCTTCCTCCAAGACATTAATAAAGATATTGAATGGAACCAGACCCAGAACAGAACCCTGGGGCACCCTACTGGTCACATATGTCCAACATGAAGAGAAGCCATTCATGATCACATTTTGGGTGCAACCAGTCAACCAATTACAAATCCATGTAACCGTGGCACTATCTATTCCACATTCTACTAACTTCTTTGCAAGTATATCATGAGGAACCTTATCAAAGGCTTTACTAAAATCTAGACAAGCAATATCTACATTGTTCCCCTCATCACCAGGCCTGTTTCCAGGTGTTCCTGCACTATCTCTCTATCTATTCTATGTTGCAATTCTCCTCCTACCTCATCGATTCTTAGTGCCAAGGGAACTTTTTGGAGAAAACAGAGGCAAAGAAGGTATTGAGTTGTTCTGCCTTTTCCTTGTCTCCTGTTAGTAATTGGTTATCATTGGTTATCATCACCATGCAGAGAGCCTATCATTTCCTTATTTTTGCTGCAGACATAACTAAAGAAACCCTTTTTACTATCTTTAATCTCTCTGAAAAGTCTAAGTTCATTCTGCGCTTTAGCTTTTTTTTTTACCACCCCCCAGCATATATTAGCTATTTGCTTATATTCCTATTTGGTACATTCCCCATTTTTCCATTTGTTTTTCTTTACAGTTAGCTGAGTTGAAAGTTCTTTAGTCAACCATTGCAGTTTCTTTAGACCTCTCCCATTTTTTCTTCTTGTTGGAACAGTTTTAGATTGTGTCTTTAATATCTCACTTTTAAGGAACTCCCATCCATCTTGGACTCCCTTCTCTTTCAGTGTTTCGGTCCATGGAATCACAGCCAATAATTCCCTAAGTTTACAAAAATTGGCTTTCTTAAAGTCCAGGATTCTTGTCTGGCTATGCTTATTTTTACCTTCCAACTGTATAACAAATTCCAAGAGGGCATGGTCACTTTTATCTAAAGATCCCATCACTTTGACCTCATAAATGAGGTCCTCCTTATTTGTTAAGACCAGATCTAAAATGTCTGCTCCTCTTGTTGCCTCCTCTACCTTCTGGACCATCAAGGACTCTGTTGGACCTTGCATTCTTAGCTGAGTTGGACTGCCAAAATATATCAGGATAGTTAAAATCCCCCATTAGTACTACATCTCCCCCTTTTGACTGTGTGGCCATCTGCTCACAGAAGGCACCATCCCATTCCTCCGGCTGGCTTGGGCGTCTATAATATACCTCCACAGTGACATCCCTCCTACTTTTTTCACCCCTGATTTTCACCCAAATACTTTCAACCTGCTTTCCCTGTTGTATATCTTGTATTTCTTCAGCAGTATATATGTCCTTAACATATAAAGCTACACCTCTTTTCTTACTAGGTCTGTTCCTTTGAAACAGGTTATACCCTCCAATAACTACATTCCAATTATAAGTCTCTGTGCACTGGTGTAGAGACATTTGAGGCTGTGTGTGTTTCTTACAAGCCCTTTGCTTAACCTGTTTTTCCTCATATTGATGGTCTGTAATACTCCTTGTCCTGTTCCTACTTCAACATTTAGGCTATTCCCAACAACTCCTTCTGGATCTCTACCTTTTAAGAAAAAAAAATCTCTTCCCCTGAGAACTCAGTTTAAAGCTCTCATCAATTTTTCAAGCCTCCTGGCAAAAATATTCCTTTCAGCAGTGGTGAGATGTACCCCATCCTCGCCCAATAGCCTATCTGAATGAAATATCACACCGTGGTCCAAGAATCCAAATCATTCCTGCCGGCACCATCTCCGAAGCCAGTTGTTCACCCCCATTATTGTTCTTTCCCTTCGTGAGCCATATCCTTCTACAGGCAGGAGAGACAAAATTGCCACCTGCTCACCCAGGTCCTTCAGCTTCCTACCCATCTCTTCATATGCCTTTGTGATATCCCAAAAGCTGCATTTTGAAGTATCATTAGTTTCTACATGAACCAAAAGAAAGGGGTTATAATCAGTGGGCTTGATGAGTCTTGTCAGACTCTCTGTTGCATCCCGAATCTTGGCTCCAGGGAGACAGCTGACCTCTCGATACATATTGATACATATCTTGATACATTTCTGTTCTAAGCAAGGAGTCTCCAACCACCACCACTCACCTCCTTTGAGGCTTGGTAGGTGCCCTTTGCTGTGCTTTTGGATTCGGATTCCTCTGTGCAGGGTCTTCAAGCTGACCTTGCTGTTCTTGGTGCAGTTCCTTTTCCTGGTGGAAGGGGAAGTGTAACTGGGGGCACTGCCATGGGGTGGGCAAAGAGCGTGCCTCATACCACCGATAAGGCATGCTCTGGAACAGGATCCAAGACTATGATTGGACAGGCAGGAGTCATCACTCTTGCTCTCTCCGATTCTGGATCTCAGACCAATATTTTTCTTCACTCCTCCTTAACCTTCTGTTTCTATGCATGTGAAATTAACTGAAATACCAGACTGGGAAATTTGCAGTTCAGCCAAGCACCTGAGTCATTTCTTTGGTCTGGTGAGTTATGACAGAAGCCAAATTGAGCTGAAATGAGACAGAGGAACACCCCTGCTCCTTTCAGTGGCATTGTTTTCTTTAGGTGCCACTCGTGGGATGATGTGTGAGGCCACCATCTGATCAATACTGATGTTGCAATTTAATTGATTAAATTTAGTAATTATGAAAATTTATGAAACCTTTCAGTCCCCCTTGTGACTGGTAACTCATAAATAATCAAATATTGAGAACTGAGTAACCAATGGAATGGCCTATGGGCAGGGCTAAAGCATATAAAACGTGTGCTTGATAGAATAACTGGCAGATAGGGCTCCAATGAGTGTTAGGGCTAGGGTTAGGGAAACAGGCTAGGGACCGGTTAGGGTTCAAATAGGGGCTATTTAATAACTTGTGAACGTATGAGTAATGTGTTATAATAGTTTAATAAAGGCTATAACTAAGAATTATAGTCTTTATTATACATGTTGCTGTTCATGGTAATTATACACCTTAAGTATAAGTTAAGGTGATGATTCTAAGTCTATTTAAAGGAAACATTTTTAATATGTTTTTCATTTATCTATGTGTAAACAATAGACCAATCCATCTGCTTGAATTTTAAAACCTGGTATCAGACTCTTAATGCTTAAATATTTAAATTGTATTAACGGTGGTAGCATGTAAACCCAGGTTTGCAAGGCCCCTCATTTAAATATTCCATTAAACAAATGAAAGCTCATGACTAAAAATGACAAGTGTCAACAAAATAACAAAGAATATAAATAAGTGTCGCAGCTGAGAAAAAACATCAGGGTACCTGTGAACAAAAAAAGTCATCCCAGGTGAGGTTGATGGTGATGATTCTGAGATTTTAAAGGCATTCCCCACTCTGCCTATTAATATCTCTTCGCTTATTCACTGTGCTCATAGTCATGTTAAATATGGCGGGGACTGGATTCAATTCACAGGGTGCCTTCCAGCTCTGCAGTTCAAAAGGTGTTGTTGTTGTTCACCAGATCTAAGGGTATAAAGGCTTTGGCATTCCTATAAACCTGCCCCCTTCCCCCCAAAAAGCTCGCAGTTGAATCTAAGTTGAACCACAGCACCTTGACAGCAGGTCCCAAAAGTGTACGAAGAGATGGGTAGGAAGCTGAAGGACCTGGGTGGGCAGGTGGTAATCTCACCTCTCCTCCATGTAGAAGGATGTGGCCCATGAAGGGAAAGAACAATAGTGGAAGTGAACAATTGCCTTCGGAGATGGTGCCGGCAGGAACGATTCGGATTCTTGGACCATGGTTTGCTTTTTCATTCAGATGGGATATTGGGCCAGGATGAGGTGCACCTCACCAATGCTGGTAGGAATCTTTTTGCCATGAGGATTGCAGATTTAATAAGGAGAGCTTTAAGCTGAGTTTGCAGGGGGAGGGAGAAAATTCTCTTAACGGTAGAGATCCAGAAGGGGTTGTGGACATTAGCACAAATGTTGCAATCGGAGCAGGACAAGAAGTAGTTCAGACCATCAATGCAAGGAAAAACAGGTTAAGCAAAGAACATGTAAGCACACACAGCCTCAAATGTCTACACCAATGCACAGAGCATGGGGGGAAAACAAGAGGAGCTGGAACTCCTAATACAGCAAAATAAATATCAAATCAAATCAAATCAGCCTTTATTCACATTAAAACAAAATAAAACAACACAACGAGAGAAAATAAGGTACAGCAAGGAGGAAATCAAACACAGAACCGGTGATTCTAATATATGCATTAGCTACTCAAGCCAATGAGGTGGGGAATAGGGAAGCCCAGATCCTCGTGCTGCTATAATCTCAGAGGCAAAGGAGGCCACCTCATTCAAATAAGAGGTGACTTGCGTAGAGAGAAGAAACCTAAGCTTAACCAAGTCTTCCCACCCTTGCATTCTATCAAGGATCGAGGATAGATATTTCTTACGAAGTGCATCATTAATTCGGCAATGAAAGAAGATGTGTTCAAGTGTTTCAACAGCATTAGTTTGACAAGAACAGATTCTCTGGGAGTAAGGGATTCCATTGAACCTGCCCGACAATAGTGCAGAGGGGAAGGAATTACATCTGGCAAGTGAATAGGCTCTGCGCGCTTCAGGACATGTTAGGTAAGTCAGAAAAAAAGCAGGCTTCCCAGGTAGGACTGGGATGTTAAACTGAAGTGGGGAGCTGATGGTATTAGCTTCGCTGCACAGTTCTTGCTATTTGATGTTCAATAGCCTGTCTTTAATAGTCCTATATGCTTCAGATTGACTTAACATGCCAAGCTGCTCAATGTCCAATCCCGCTACTTTAAGAGTGGTAAGAACATCAGAGATCTCGACTGGGAGGTCAGGATCTATCAAAATTTGATATAATAAACAGGTATGAACTGGGCTGTAGAGGATTCCAAGCCAGAATTTAATAGCTCTTAATCTGGCCAAGGTCTTCAGCCGTATCATAATTGGCATCACTGAAACATGGTGGGATGAGACGTATGATTGGAATGTAGTCATTGGAGGGTATAACCTGTTTCAAAGCAACAGGTCGAGTAAGAAAGGAGGAGGTGTAGCTTTATATATTAAGGACATTTATACTGCTGAAGAAATACAAGATAAACAGCAGAGGAACCATGTTGAGAGTATTTGGGTGAAAATCAGGGGTGAAAAAACTAGGAGGGATGTCACTGTGGAGGTATATTATAGACGCCCAAGCCAGCCGGAGGGGGATGGTGCCTTCTGTGAGCAGATGCAGGGCTGTGGAGTCAGAGTCGGAGTTGGAGTCGAGGAGTCGGAGTCGGAGGAAATTTTGGGTACCTGGAGTCGGAGTCGGAGTCGGCAAACAATGCACTGACTCTGACTCTGATTCCTACTGCTACTAAATTTAGATTGGAATTTTTAAAAAAGCAAGTTTAAATGTCCCAATTCAAAAAAAAAGTTATAATTAATGACTTCTCTACTGTAACTCTGGAAGTTGAGTCATGGCTACTGGACTTCTTTTTTGAGAGATAGAAACGTTTCACTGTTCATCCAAACAGCTTCATCGGTCTGAATACAGCTAATGCAAGTACTCCATCTTATAGTCAGCTTTGACCTCTTGTCACCCTGGTCTGACTTAGGCTCATAAGATGAACAATAGCCTGAATAGGCTCGTTAGGGAGACAATAGTATCCATAGCCTTAAGGTGAACAATGGCCTAAGGTGCTGCTCTTGATTGTTTTGGTTGCCACCTATTCCCCCCCCCCCCCCCGCACTCCAAAAGATCTGCGCAAATGATAATGTGGTGTTGTTGCTGAGTATGGTCTACCCAAAGGAGGAAATTCTGATAGATTGGTTTGGACACTCCATCCATACTAAGTGCTACAAATGAGGTGTAGGTTTCATCCAAGCCACGTGAAGTCCTGACTCTGAAAGGATGAGCAAAACTCACAATCCCTTTGGGTACCACTATTAGGACTGACTCTCTCTATTGAAACCCATGGAGGACTTGCAAGCCCATGTTTGCCTGCAGACCTGACAGCAAGCTCATCTGTTGCTTGTGAAGTGTTTTTAATTAACAGAGTCCAATTCATTCCAAGACTGGTCAAGTCCTCCCTGAAGATACACAATAGAGCAACCAGTGTTTTCACAGGAATTAAACATATCATACAATAGACGGAAATATGCAAGCTTTGTGCATGCTATTACCGGTAGACCTCTCTTTGCATACAATTGAATAAATTACCTTTTGTTATGAAACATTAATCCTCTTTGCTAAATGGAATCATTCCCACCTCATAGCCATTTGCATGCTTTGGATTGCCCTGAGAGCAGGCTCACAGGCACCCGTCTACTTGACTTAATTGGCCAAGCAATGAGAGAACGGACATGCCACCAGGCTTGGAGAGGGATGGGAGGTCAAGGTGTCACCCGTGCCATTGAAAGGTCGCCCAAGGTCACCCAGTCAGAGGTGCTAGATAGACATGGGCATGACTCGGCGAAATTTTCGTTTTTGTTTCCGTTTTTCGTTTCCGTTACATAACGGAAACGGTAACGATAATTAAGCCATCAGAACTCGAACCGAAAAAAGAAAATTTTGGTCAGGTTTTTCGTTTTCGTTTGTGGCATCGCGGCGATTGCGCAGGAGGTGGCAACCTCCCTTGACGCTTATTGTTGCCTAACAAAAAAACAAACCACCACCTTTCTATTGTGTCCTCTGGAAATCCTACTAAAGAACCTTGATTGTTTTCGCTTCCCCCCATTAGTGAAGGTGCTTCTTCTGTCCCCCCCCTTCCCCAAAAGCCTTAATGGCAAAGCAGATGAGCAGCTCCGGCCTCCCTTTTCTCACCAAAGCCTCCCCCCTGCAAATGCCGGCCGCGGGACAGGAAGGGCGCAACACCAAGCACCGGCGGAGGATTAAGCGAGGAAGGCGGGTTGCTCGGAGGGAGATCTTTGATCGCCGCTCTCCTCCTCCTCCCAATATGGTGGAGGTGTGTGTGCATGCTGGAGCCCGGGCACGCATGTGTGCGCGTGCATGTGTGTGTTCGCTCCAGCCGGGGCTGCTGCGCTGTGGCTCCTCTCCCTGCCTTCCAAGGGCGGGCGCGTCCAGCCTCTGCGACAACCAGGAACCCACGGCAGCGGCGGTGGCGGTGGCGACAGGGGAGGAGGGATGAGCAATCCGAGTCTCCCCCCTCGCTGACGTGCGTGCTTGCACACGGCTCATTAATGGGACTCCGGGCTCGGCCCGCCTGCGGGTTGGTTTATACTGCAAGGCGCGGGAGCGCGCACATTCCCAACCAACCCTCTTGCACCGCCGCCCTCACCGGGGCAATTCCGCCTCCCTCACTGATTGACAGCCTGGATCACGTGAGAGTGGGGGGGAAGAGGTGGAGGAGGAGGCGGGGGAAGAGACGTGGATGGCGGGGCAGGCACTCGCACCTGGAGCTGGAGGAGAAAGGAACACCCGACGGGGATGCGCTCGGCTGGGGTCGCCGAGTATCTTCGTGGCCGGTGAGCTCTCCGGGTAACCCCTCCTGCTGCTTCCATCTTTCCCCCTTTCAATGCTAATAATGGGCTTGGCTCAGGCGGTGGAAACGACAAACGACAAATGACAAACAAAATGACAAATTTTTGAAAAATTTCGCGACAAACGGAAACGACCAGAAACGGACCCGTTCTGACAAACGAAAACTCGAAACATCATTTTTTCTGGTCGTGCCCATCTCTAGTGCTAGAGATGGGAAAGCTGCCAGAGTGGTAGTTGCCAGTTCTTAAACAAACATTAAAAACATATTAACACTAAACTATGTAATTATATACACTTTTCCCTTGAATTGCAAGATCTGAGCCGCATGGTTATGCAAGGTTTTTAAAATAAATAAATAATACATACATACATACATACATACATACATACATACATACATACATA